>PVLD010015301.1:0-32920 GCA_004027595.1 Dinomys branickii | reverse complement strand
ATGTTGGAGCTGTTGAATTCATTTTTCCTGGATCCTTGTTGACTTCAAGAGATCTTTTCTTTCATGATCACTAGCTGCCATGCTGTCTTCAAGATCTGAAATTCTATCTTCAGCTTCATTCAGGCAGTTTTGCAAGCTTTCAGTGGAAAGTTTGATCTCCTGGAAATCTCTTTGAGTCTGTTTCATGTGTTCTAATTCATTCCTATATTGCTCATATAACATTTGCATCTGTTGCCTATGTTCATGTTTTTTTTATCTGTTTCTTCTCTAGATGTGCAAAGCATTTCTTTCTTTATTATTCTCATTTTATTTTTTGCCTGAGAGATTATGTCTGATCTGATCTTGTCTATGGCCTGACGGATCTGTTTCTTTACTTCCATTGCAATCATTTCAGCAATTTCAAGTGTGTGTTTACCAAGTTCTCCTACGTCAGTGTATCCCGGACTTGTTCTGAGTGGGACGGAATTCTGAGATTGCATTTTAACCCTTTGCCTTGTCATGTTTGATGCTGGAGGCAGAATGCTCAGTCTTCCTCTTCTCTGGCAGTTCAGCAACAGTCGCTAGTGGCCCTAGTTTTCCTGGTGGTCAACCCTGCCCCTCAGTATCCATTCAGATGCACTGCTTAGGCTGGGGTCTTCCAGTTCATGGTAAAGTGCACCTAGTTCTCCCAGGTCTGAGACATGAACCGTGATGTCAGTTGATGGCAGATGGTTTGATACAGTGACCCGTCACAGTTCAGGGCACATGTATGACCCAGAATCTGGTTGCACTGGTGGTCGCAATCGCAGCCCAGTGTTCCTGTGACCCCAGGCAGTTCAGGATACAGACAAAACCCAGACATGAGCTGCACGGTCAGCAATTTGTGGACCAGCTGATTCTGTGTCTCCAGTCAGTTCAGGCCGCACTGGAGCTGGATGTGGGCCACACCAACAGCAATCACAGACTGCTTGTGTGTGCGACCTCCAGGAGGGCAGGGTGCAAGTGAAGCTCAGACCCGAACTCAGTGTCAGCAGCTCGTGGGGCACCAGCACCCGTATCTCACTCAGCACTGGGCACTCACAGGGAGGGCCCATGCACGAACCCCAGCGAGAGCAGTTCACAGGCCTTCCTAGTGAAGATCTCCTGTCTGCACCAGGCACACGGATGGTGGAAATTCAGACTGTAATGGTGGCAGGGTCGCAAGTCACCCGCTCTGTTCCCAAAAAATAGATAGGAAATATCTGGTTTTCTCGGCAGCGTTCAGCTGTGAACCTTGCTGTCAGCATGTCATGTCCCGCCGGATTCTGCTTCTCCAGTCAGTTTAGGCTGCGCACTGGAGCCAGGTGTGGGCCACACCAACAGGGATCAGTCTGCCTGTGTGTGTGACCTCTAGGGAGGGCAGGGTGTGAGTGAAGCCCAGACCAGAACCCTGGTATGAGCAGCTTGTGGGGCACCCGCACCCTTTTCTCAGTGCTGGGCATGCGCAGGGAAGGCCCACGCCCAAACCCCAGTAAGAGCAGTTCGCAGGCCTTCTGAGTGAGGATCTCCTGTCTGCACTAGGTGCGCGGCAGAAAGAGACTCAGACTGTTTTTCCAACATTTGTGTTCAATTTATTTAGACAACGGATGGGGAAGGGAAAATCTTTATTTACCTGGAGTTTAGGCCAGTACGCCAGTTCCTGTTGCTCAGTCTTAAGTGTCTGCATTGTTTAAAGACCTTTATCTTTAATATCTTTACCTCTACTAAAGTATTTAAAGTCTACTTTAAAAGCAAAGTCTAAGTGTTTCTTCCTCCCTGGGCTTCTGCAGAAACAGCCCAACTCTGGGAACATAGGAAGTTGGAATTGGGAAAAGGAAGGCTGCATACCCATTAATATGTGGAGTATTAGCTTGCCACACTGTAATGCGTCTCACCCTTCTCAGGCTCCTTGGAGTAGGTGCTAGTTTGTAAATAAAATAAAATCAGGGAACTTGCCAGTTTCTGTACTTTCTGGGCTAACCCAGAACTCAAACCCTAATCGGCCAGCTCCAAAGACGATGACTTTTCAAATATGCTTTGCTGTCCTCTAATGAAATAGTATTACTGTGATGAGAGTGTCCTGTGTATTAATAGAACTGCTATAATGTAACTCACTGTATCATAGCATCAGATGAGTACTGAAATTTCCCTGGCATTTCTCTTCTCCCAGTTTCAAGTCATCAAGTGTTTTGGTGATGTGCTTCCCCACCATTTCCACTTCCCATCTGAAAAGAAGCTTCATTTCCCTGAATGGCATGTTCATCTACCAGAGTCACTTCTTTCTGTATATCTGGAAACACAACTGTTGGCACTGACAGTGCCATGGTTATTAATTGTTAACTTACTAACTATTAACTTATTAACTATTGTCCTTTGGGTGTTGTACCCCATGAGTAAGCAGGTGGTCATTATCCTTTAGTGGCTCTTTTTTTAAATTTGTTTTAAAAATAAAGGAAGCAAAACATATTAACAAACAGATATCCATTTACAAGATAGCATAAGAACAATACAAACAGAGTTACAGACAAAGTTGTAGGAAATTAACAATGGTTGTTGTATTATGTACTGATATCTTTAAAGTAGTTTCTCAGGAAAACAAATAGAGATATGTAAGATTGATCAATCAAGTAATCATTAACTGTTTCAGTAAAGCAATAGAAGACAGTAGTATAACTATGTTAGCTATCCTAGATGTACATACATACATAATTACCCTTTCTGTCCCTTCTCCTCTTTTCCCATGCCCCAATTGCCCTTTACTTTTGCGCATTTTCCTTTCATTTCATGACTATCATACCTCCTAGTTTTTATTCACTCTTTCAAATTCTTACACTGATGAGACAATACATTGCTTACACATGCAGGTCTTGTTTATTTCACTTATGAGTATGGTCTTTAGTTGTGACCATTTACCTATAACAGCCTCGAGTTTATCTTTCCTTACAGCTGAGTAATATTTCATTATACAAAAGTACTACAATTTTTTTATCCATTCCTCAATGGAGGGACATTTGGTTGCTTCCACAATTTAGCAATTACAAATTGCGCTGCTGTGAACATGGGTGCACATATATCACTGTGATATGATGTTTACAGATCTTCAGGAAATATACTCAGAAGGGGAGCAGCTGGGTTGAATGGAACCTCTACACCTAGTTTACTGAGGAATCTCCAAACTGATTTCCACAGTGGTTTCACCAGTGTGCATTCACACCAGCAGTGGAGAAGAGTTCCTGTTTCTCCACAGCCTTGCCAGCATTTGTTATTGGTTGATTTCTTAACACTAGCCATTCTAACTGGGTTGAGATGAAATCTCAATGTTGTTTTAATGACTAATGATGTTGAACATGTTTTCATGGATTTATTTACCATTTGTATTTCTTTATCTGAGAAGTGTGTATTCATCTCAGCTGCCCATTTTTGGACTGGGTCTTTGCATTATAGTGACTCTTTTGTAGCTTTAATTTTTTTCTCTGCTCATAATCTGCACCCACTTCATGATGGAAAAACTATAAAACATCTTTAAATATGAGAAAAAGCACATCTCTGAGACTTTCCAGAAGGTATTAGATATTAAATCAAGGTTGAATTATGGTATTAATTATGGTCACTGGTGCCTATGTCAAAGAATACAAGTCACAGGTCACATCTGATAGTCTGTGACTCACCTTTTTCTAATCGTTAGTCAAGAAGCTCCTGGATTCCACTCAGGGCAGGACTTAATGAACCACACAGACAGCTGGACTTGCCTGTCAGTGTCTTTCCTCTATTCTAGTATCTTTGATTTTCTTTATTTCAACAATGACTGAATAAACTGGAATATTGCACAGGTTGTGGTGTTCTGCAGAGTTGCATGATGAAATGGACTACAAAAAAGAATTTACCTTTGGGCTAATTTCCAAAATTCTTATTTATGTTCTTCAATAACATTGATCAACTGAACAATTCAATTGCTATTTAATTTGTAAAAATATTATATGACTAGTCACAGGGAGCAATTTAATATTGCTTAAAAAACTTGATACTTCTTAAAATATTTTATTCATGTCCCATATCTCGAGGGTATAGCTCACAGAGGAAAGAAGCTGTAAAGAAGCTTTTTGAATTCCGCAGTACAGAGCATAATGGCCTAGAGCTACCATAATAGTGGCTCAGCAAGCATGTGTATTGACAGTGACAAAATATGTCATTTGGGAGACTTTCAATCGCAGGTGGCAGAAACCTATCTCAACTAGGCAAGGCAGCAAAGGCAATTAATTCATCAGCACACATAAGCAGCAAAATCAAGAAGGCTGTTATGTAGATTCAGAAATAGCTAATTCCAGTTTTCAAAGGACTCCTCAGGATGTCTCTGTTTTCCACATTCCCTGTCATCTATGTCCTTCCCTCATCTCTTTCCTCTGTGTTTGCTAGCTTCTCAGGTTTTTCCATGCAGTCGACAATGGGGTGAACAGCACCCAGTTGCCCCAGGTAGGAGACAATTTCTTTCTCACCAATATTCACACCAGTTCTAGAGTTTGCCCTTCCCTCCTTGGGTTGGCTTCAAGTTATTACTGTGGGCAGAACTCAGGACGAAGTAATGAATGCTTGTCCCAAAACATGTGATGTAGATGACGGATTATTTCCAAAAGAACAGCTGAAAGAATGACAAATAACAGGCATACATTATGACACCCGTTGATAAGAATGAAAGAAGACAGATATTTGAAGCATTGGGGTTATTAGGTGATGCATTTACAGATAACAAAATCAACATACCCTAAGACCTGGGAACTGACTGCCCTCCCCCCTTGGATATAAGAGCAGAGACTTGGAAAGTGTTTAAATAGCTAAGAGTTTTAAATATACTGTAGAAGTCTCTGTAAGATTCAGAGGACCTCAGGTGGGGTGGCAAGAGGAGGTCTGTAAAAAGGGCTTTAAGGCAACCTTAAAGAGGATAGGGAAATGTAGCTATTATGTGCAAGAACTTTTGACCTGAATAAGGTGTTGGAACAAAAACGGCTCTTCAGTGGGAGCAGAAGAAATGAGCATGGTACCAAACATACAAAACCAATACATTATGTTTTCAGTCCATGTTTTAAATATCATGTGATCAACTCACATTATGTGAGTTGATTCATTTAGACTTACTTTCTCTCTTATTTAGGGATGGCATTTTTCTCTTTCCAGTGAGGCTTAAATGACTGATACTGCCTTAAAATTGTTTAAATCTGAAACCTACACCAGGTAAATAACCAGATTAAAAATAAATAAATAAAGTTAATTTACCAAATAGCATGATAAATTATGCAGAATAATTGTCATGTAAGTACTATTTCCCCCTTTTTAAAATAAAAGAAGTACGTAAGAGAAATAAGAATATTGTTTTGTTTGATACCAACAGCACACAGAATACATTTAGAAATGAGGCAATTGTAGGGAAAAGCACAATGGTCAGTACATGTCACTAGATAACTGTCTTATCTTACCCTAGATGCTTCACTCTTAAGAGAAGGAACTTGATAATGTTTGGCTTCTTCAAGATTCAGCATCCTGTAACAGGTCTTCTGTGTCTTTTCAGGTATGCGATTCAGAGAATGTGGCAAAGACGGAAAGTTGTCTAACTCTATCTTTCTCTCTCTTTCTCCCCAGACTATGTCAGAGAGTCACAATGACCTTGCACAGTAACAGTACAACCTTGCCTTTGTTTCCAAACATCAGCACCTCCTGGATACATAGCCCACCAGAAGCAGGGCTACCTCCAGGGACAGTCACTCATTTTGGCAGCTACAACATTTCACAAGCAGCTGGGAATTTCTCCTCCCCAAATGGTACCACCAGTGACCCCCTAGGAGGTCATACCATCTGGCAAGTGGTCTTTATCGCATTCTTAACGGGCTTCCTGGCCCTGGTGACCATCATCGGCAATATCCTAGTCATAGTTGCATTTAAGGTCAACAAGCAACTGAAGACAGTCAACAACTACTTCCTCCTAAGCCTGGCCTGTGCTGATCTGATCATCGGGGTCATTTCCATGAATCTGTTTACTACCTACATCATCATGAACAGATGGGCTTTGGGGAACTTGGCCTGTGACCTCTGGCTTTCCATTGACTATGTAGCCAGCAACGCCTCTGTCATGAACCTTCTGGTCATTAGCTTTGACAGGTACTTTTCCATCACGCGGCCACTCACATACCGAGCCAAAAGAACAACAAAGAGAGCCGGTGTGATGATTGGTCTAGCTTGGGTCATCTCCTTCGTCCTTTGGGCTCCTGCCATCTTGTTCTGGCAGTATTTTGTCGGGAAGCGGACTGTGCCTCCAGGGGAGTGCTTCATTCAGTTCCTCAGTGAGCCTACTATCACCTTCGGCACGGCCATCGCCGCCTTTTATATGCCTGTCACCATTATGACTATTTTGTACTGGAGGATCTATAAGGAAACTGAAAAACGTACCAAAGAGCTTGCTGGCCTGCAGGCCTCTGGGACAGAAGCAGAGACAGAAAACTTTGTCCACCCCACAGGCAGTTCTCGAAGCTGCAGCAGCTATGAGCTGCAGCAGCAAAGCCTGAAGCACTCATCCAGGAGAAAGTACGGCCGCTGCCACTTCTGGTTCACAACCAAGAGCTGGAAGCCCAGCGCCGAGCAGATGGACCAAGACCATAGCAGCAGTGACAGCTGGAACAACAACGATGCTGCTGCTTCCCTGGAGAATTCCGCCTCCTCCGATGAGGAGGACATCGGCTCGGAGACAAGAGCCATCTACTCCATTGTGCTCAAGCTTCCAGGGCACAGCACCATCCTCAACTCCACCAAACTGCCCTCCTCTGACAACCTGCAAGTACCTGAGGAGGAGCTGGGGCCGGTGGACATGGAGAGAAATGCCAGTAAGCTTCAGACCCAGAAGACTATGGACGACGGTGGCAGTTTTCAAAAAAGCTTCTCCAAGCTTCCCATCCAGTTGGAGTCCACTATGGACACAGCCAAGACTTCTGATGCCAACTCCTCAGTGGGTAAGACCATGGCCACTCTACCTCTGTCCTTCAAGGAAGCGACACTGGCCAAGAGGTTTGCTCTGAAGACCAGAAGTCAGATCACAAAGCGGAAGAGGATGTCTCTCATCAAGGAGAAGAAGGCAGCACAGACACTCAGCGCCATCCTACTTGCCTTCATCATCACGTGGACCCCCTACAACATCATGGTTCTGGTGAATACTTTTTGTGACAGCTGCATACCCAAAACCTATTGGAATCTGGGCTACTGGCTATGCTACATCAACAGCACCGTGAACCCTGTTTGCTATGCGTTGTGCAACAAAACCTTCAGAAATACCTTCAAGATGCTATTGCTGTGCCAGTGTGACAAGAGGAAGAGGCGCAAGCAGCAGTACCAGCAGAGACAGTCAGTCATTTTCCACAAGCGTGTGCCTGAGCAGGCCTTGTAGAAGGAGCTTTGATGCATAGCAGTGACAAAACGCACACATCAACCCACAGACCTTAGAAGGAATAAGGTGAGGGTGGGGGTGATACCTGGTGGTGATAAAAATTTTTTTTATCACCCACAATTGAAAGAAGCTGTCTGTTTACTGACCCATTGAGTAAACTGATTTTAACATAAAAAGTCAAATACCAATTCAGCAAAAAAAAAAAAAGCCTACTACTGAATATAAAGAAATTTATTCTGAAGTAGACATTAATTGTTTCTTTTTTTTAAGATGAAAAAGATATTGCTTCACAGCAAATTGATTTGCCTGGGTCGTTTAATTCCCATTAGCTCTGGAATTGCAGATAAACCTAGCCAGCCTGGTTGTGCTGTTCTTCCCAAGGACTCCAAGTGCCGATCCAGACTACATGAGGAATACAGCAGGCTTGTGAATCTGTGGTTCTGAAATTATGCTGTATGTTGCAAAGCTGAACCTTCTTGTCCCAATAGAGCTTCCGTCCTCTCTTTTGTGTGTTGTTGAACTCTATTTGTGGACTTGATTCCTGATTCTTGCAAAATATTGTTTTGTGAGTTGGTTTCATATGAATAAAAATGCATAAGTATATATATATATATGTGTGTGTGTGTGTGTGTTACACACACACACACACACATGCACACACACACAGTGTATATAATATAACGGGAAGCACTGAACTGGCAAATTATTCCTGCAATATATGCTTTCAGTACTTTGGTAACTGAAGTTCTCTAGGATCCTATACAATATAAAAGTGAAATAAACCCAGTTTAACATTTTTGACACGGGGTATGTTTTCCACAAACCACTCGGAAGAATATCCAGCAGAGAGCAGCCAGGCCATGCCAGCAGACCTGTGCAGAGTGGACAGCCTCAAGAGTCAGTCGGGCGGTGTGGCTCGGCCGGACTCTGGGTGTAAGCAGTCTCTTTACTGACCTCTCCATCCAGAGAGCTAAGTTGGGGCCCCTCTGAGCTAAGAAATGAACCACATCCAAGCTTTTGGATGTAGTCATCCAAATCTGAATGTTTCAAAACAAAATGTCTGCAGTCTAAACTGCTTTGAAGCTCCTAGCGTCACATTTGAAAGTCATACTCAGCAATATACACTGCAAAGCAAAAGGAACATTGGGGTGCAGAGGGGTGGAGGAAAATATTGTATTTGATTTCTTGCTACATGGCATCTTCTAATGGAAATTAGAGCTAATCCCTGTTGTTTAGCGGTGGCCAGGGCTTTCTGGCCTTCTGGCCTTCCATGCGTAGACTTTGCCCAGGAATAGGTGGGGTAGGAAGTGACCTGGCCTCTGAAGAAAGAATTAGACTTGGAAAGTATTCCTTCAAATTGATTTCCTTACTTTTTAAAAACTAATTTTGTATTATCCTTTGAACTGTCCCCAATGCTTGATGTTTTTCTCCAGGGGAGGGGATGGGTCCTGCTGCTCTTGCTGTTGCCTCACTGCTGCTGTCATTGTAGGGTTCCTTCTTCTCCTTTCACTGGGGCTGGGGAGTTGGGGGAAGGCACAGAAGCCTCTTCCCTGAGTCCCAGCATCTGTGTGGCAGATGCAGAGCTGGGACCCAAGCTGCTTTTGTATTCAGTATGAGGTGGTGTTTACAGACAACTTTGAGCAGTGGAAGTGTACTCAGTGGTATGTGTGTGTATCCAATCTATTTAATGTCGTGTTATGTTTATATGAAGAAATATTTATGCATACTTCACCAAGTGTTTATTTAATGTTGATAAATATGACTTCTTCAGTCATGGTATCCTTTGAAAGTGATTCTTTTAAGCTCCATTTGAGCAGTGAGTCCATTGAGCTTTCTAGTGGTGAAGAAGAAAAATGTCATCTTGTTGGCATCCACAAGTACCTAGCTCTTTCTAGGTAGTAAAAAGTCAACTTGTCACTTCAATGTAAATGTTTAAGAGCACTCTTCGAGGAGATCTGATAGGGAATGAACAAAGGATCCCTCACCATTGTGTATGAAATCATAGTCCAAGGGTGGAAAGCAAATTGTAAGAATCTTATTTTAATTTTTGGCCCACATTCAACCAAAGAACAAGAAAAACCAGAGACTATTTTCTAATGTGTATAGCTAACTACGGAATGTTATATATCCACTTGTGAAATGTCCAGTAGGTGAGTGCATCTATATTTTATTATTCAAATTGACCAGGCACTAGTAAATATGTGAATGCTGATTGAAGTCTCCCAATACATCAGTAATCCCCATCCATATGGGCAACTTCTGCCCTGCCTCCTTCTCCAAAAGAACTGTTCCCTGTATTTATGAGGAAAATAAATTATATTTAAGAAACAGAGGAACCCTGAGCTTGGATAGAACTTAAAGTGTTGAGTAAAATTCTATGTAAACATGAGCATCCCCTGATTCTTGTCCTTCTGTGAGATGGTAATGATAGAAAAGGAACAAGCCCAAGACTCTAGCTGTCCTTTGCTGCTGGTTTTACAGCAAATTGTTTTCAAATCTCTTGCAGATGAAAACTGCTCCTAATCACTCTTGGCGGCCCCTTTGTACAAATACATCCAGCCCTTAGGCCCTTTTCAGAAAAGGAAAAAAGCACGACAGATTACTTCAAATATAAAGTTTAACTGAAGAGGTAGTGAATGTTTGCAACTGGACGTTAGTTACACGTGCGTTTCTCACAGCGCTTGTCCTTAGAACAGGAAGTCAGCAGTTACAAAAGATGAAAATATCTTTATCCCCAGTCTTGGAATTGAATTATTTCATCCCACATTCCCACAGGAATGAGGCCTGCAGAGTTACAGGATTATCTACTGCAGTTGAAAGAGGAAAAGAAACCATATCCCGGACATGTAATCTCTGTCATCCCGCTCGCTTCCTTCTCTTCTTCCTCTTCTCTTCCTCCCTCTCTCCCTCGCTTTCATGCAACACATGCACGTGCGTGCGCGCACACACACGCTCATACACACACTCTCTCTCTCTGTTGTCCAAGCCCTGATGGATGAACAGGAGAAGTAAGTGCTCTGGTCCCCTTTTTCTCTCCTTTTGGCTCTCCTTTATTTTGCCCATTTTCCTCTACGCCCTCTGTGATCCTTCTGCCTCCTGTCTCGAATCACCCTTTGCCTCTCAAACTCAGCCTTCACTGAATTGGTTCCATTTCTGTTCACACCTCAATAGTCTGATAGTTCTAGACTCTAACTGAAAGAAAGCAAACCAAGAACCATAAGCATCAGACACTGCTGTGGTTAAAGAACCAGAAGGCATAGAACACTCTCCATTCCACTTCCCGTGCTGGAGAAAAATGGGGTCCCATGGCTCTGCAGAGAGGGACCAGCTGCTATGCAGAGGAAGAGAGGCAGGAAGGCTGGGGGCTGCTACAAATTGGCTGCTTCAGCCCTACCTCCAGCAGAGAAGAGAGGCTCCCCAGGCTCTGGCCCAGGGGTAAAGCCTGATGCAGACTGTAGCAAGACAGAGGAGGATCATCCAGGGTGTCCTGGACTTCCTGCATAGATATACACAAAGACAAGGATGTGTGTCTGAGCAATGGAGCCTAGCCTGCCTCTGGCAGCCTGTGAGGACAAGTGGGGGTGGTACTGTACAGCAAAGAAGCACCAGCATGAGAATAAGGAGCCCTGACTTCTTGGTTTCTTTCTTGGTCTCCTGTCACCAACCAGGTGCATGGCCTCAGACATGCCTGTCACTTAACCCAGACTTTCCCCGTGCTCACACTAAGCAATTACACTGACACATCTCTACCCATTTTTTCTATTTTTACAGTACTGTTGATTGAACATAGGACTTTCACACTGAGCTACATCCCCAGGCCTTTTTGTATTTTTTATTCTGAGACAAAGTTTCACTAAGTCCCATGTTACCCAGGCTGGACTCAAACCTGTGATCCTCCTGCCTGAGCTTCCCACAGTACTGGGACTACAGATCCCCACCACTATGCCTGTCTCTCCCATTTACCTTCTGAGAGCCAATGGATCAGAAATGGAGGAATGGTCTGAACTTTATAGCTACCATAATGAATATAACATGGAAAATACGGTGAATGCTTAAAATTTTCAGATTTCATATATGCATAAAGTTCCTTAGATTTTCAATACAACAAACTCTAAAGAACTCTTGAAATTCATTGGTAAACTTTGAATTCTATTGTTAAAATGTTCCAGTTTGAAACCTTCACCTGAGCTTGGACCATCTGAGCTGTTGGGTAGCGAAAGTTTATTTCAGCTGACATATCTGTAATCTCAGCACCCTGGGAAGCTAAATCAGGAGGATTGCAAGTTCAAGCCCAGCCTGGAAAATTTAGCAACTTAGCAAGACACTGTAAGGTTGAGAGTGTAGCTCAGTGTGAAGGCCCTGGGTTCAACCCCCCATATTGCAAAAAAACTTTCTTTTGACTTTGCAGTGGTACTTCTTAAAGTAAAAGTGAAACTTCATAGTGGATAACACTCAAGGTAATTATCTTAAAAGCTAAAAAGTATTTAAAGTTATACTTTCTTCAACTTTAATTATCCTACTACTGCATCTCCTCCAAGAGTATTTCTCCCCAATGCAATATGCAGCAAACGTGTCTAAACAGGGATAATTCCAGCCTGTAATAGATTTAAAGATAATTTGACTACTTTCCCTCCACATACTTCAGTCATGGACTCTTTTCTTTCGTGTTTGTGGCTCTACACATTCAAGCTCTAGAATGCTATGTGAGTAAATACTCCAAACTTGAGAGACAGGTTCTGAGAGTGGTAACCCAGTGCACTTCAGGACTGGATATTTTTTTTTTCCTAGCTTCAGGGTTACCACCTGAGAAAGGAGGCTCGTGTTAAGACAGTAAAGTGAATAAAGAGGATCAAGTTCATAAAACAACTATGCCCAGTGTAAGTTTGTAACAACAGTTTTTAGTGGATGAGCTCCACAAGAAGCAGTGTTATTGTGTTAGATGTGCATCACGATTCAAAGCTTCACCGACTGGTAGACCAGGCCCTTGGTTGGGTGGAAGTTCAAATGCTTTAGAGTGGCATTAGGCCTCTTGCTCTACTAAAAACTCAGACTCAGCTCAGAGCTCCAACACTTCCCTTTCGGGAGCGAGCAGGAGCATCCTGAATAATCACCCTGAGATCCCAGGAGACTCATATCTCAGCTGCACAACACATTCCACATAAATGACTACAGCAAAAGATAGAAAAAGTAGCCACACTCTCAGCTGCAAAAAAAAGTTTGTAAAATTTTCCTCACCAAATTAGAATCCATTAACCCCATCTTAAACTAAAATCTTATCTCTAGAATATAAAAATTTATTGTTTTCCTGAAGTCCCAAATACTTGGCTGTTATGCAATTCACATGCCAAACCCAAATTACTTTTCTCCTGAATTCCATGAGTCCCTCAGTAATGGAAAATGGATCTTACTCATCTCTCTGTTTCCCTGTGGCTGGATACAGCAGGCATTCGACAAATGGTCTTGAATGTTTAATGACTTCCTTATTAGTGGAACAAATGTTTATCCAAATTACGTGTATGTCACTGCTGCATGCCACTGGCGTGTATTCAGGAGTCACTGGCTGAGAAAGGAAGACTGGTTAGTTCCTAAATATGAGTATCTAATAAAATAGTACCAAGCAGGAAAGAGAAATACAGTAGTTTAAACATTTGAAGTAGTGAAAAATTTAGAGTCTGAAAAGGGAAAAAATCACCTCAAATGCCTAGAACTTTAAAACTTTTTAAGAGATTGGTCAATAAAGAGAAACCCCATTGGTGCTTGCCCTACACAGAGAACTGCAGGACTAAAACTCACAAATACAATTTTCCATTTGTGCCAGTGAGGATCTGTGGTTTAGCTTGGAACACCCCGCATGTCATTTTGCTTGGTGTAGAGAGTTACTTAGAGAGAATCATTTATCCTATTCTGCAAACAGTTAAACAAATGTTGCCTTTTCTATTTATTTCTCACCCAAAACACAGCCACTTTCAGCCTCCTGTACACAGCAATCTAGAAACATTTTTGTTGGGCTTCTGCTTAGTGCTTTGGGAAGAGCACAGTCTAAGCGAGTTCCTTATTGCTTTTATATGCAAACTGTCACCACATGTGGTGCAGACTTGAAGGATAATTGCGTTGCAAGGAGCTTCCAAGTTGGTGAATCTGCATGATGATTGCTGCTCGCAGGAAGCTTTTGGGGACATTTTTGTTTAGAGACTCTCTCACCCTTCTAACTCTGGAGAATGAAAAGAAAAGCCACTGTACAAAACAAGATGGGTGTGTATTTAAACTGTAAGCAAAGGGCATGTATTCTATTTGCATCGAAAACAGTGTCCACATCTTTGCCAAAGGCACTGAATTTTACTGGTTTTTTTTATTATTTGCTCGCGGCCAGCACTTCCTAAGTAAGCCAGTGTCACAATCCATTTTGTTCTTTTCCTAAAGACAAATCAGTCTTCTGTACTGTAAAATGATGCCTGCAAATTTGTGGTGAATATTATTCCCAAGTTTCACAGTGACATAAGTAAATAAAATGATTATTGAACAAAGGATGTGGTTTGCTGTCATTTTACTCCGAGGTCTATAAACCCTTTATTGCATAAAAAAGGCTGCCTCTTGCTCTGACTTCCCTTTCATTTCTACATAGTCTAGAACATTCTTCAGTACCATCTCTGTATAACTCGTCCTGTCTGGTTGCACTTCACAGTCACATCTTTGGAAGTATGTGTAAACCGCACCTTCCCATCCAATAGTGTAAGAGAAGAAAAGTATTTACGGCTACATACATACACTGAAAGGGAGTTTTCCTCTTGTTTTCTAAGAAATGCTTGTTATTTTTCTTTTTGTTAAAGTGGGTTTTGTTTGCTTATTTTAAACTCATCAGAAAAATATTTTCCCATAAGGAAAAAAATCAAGTCTCATATTTTGTTGCAATGATTTTAAAATTACAAGTATAGGTAAAACCAATGTTTTAGTGGGAAAAGATAAACCTTCTTTTCTAGCGCTGGGGATTGAATCTAGGGACTCTTGAGCTATATCCCAGACTTACTATTTATGTTAAGACAGGGTGCAGGCTTGCCTTGAACTTGGATCATCCTGCCTCAGTCTTCCAAGTAGGTAGAATTACTGATGACACCAATAATCCTAGCACTCTGGGAGGCTGAAGCAGGAGGATCACAAGTTGAGCCCAGCCTGGACAATTTGGTGACTTAGCAACAGTCTGTCTCAAAATAAAATATAAGAAAGGGGATAGGGGTGTGCTTTTATGCTAAGTACCAAAAGTACCAAAAGTCATCATCATCTTTTTGATAGATATGTTAGACTCCCTCCATAGCGCTTAAAAATGATGCATCCTGCTTTGCTTCACCCAGTTTCCCTTCATTCGAGACAGGTCAATCAATTGAGATATGTAAGTTAAAATCTTGGATCAGTTTTCTGGAGTCATGAAGTGTGTCTCCCCTGACAACATCTTGCCTATAATACTTGGATCCAGCACTTTCTTCCCCAGTCAAGTTGCTAATAATCACTCCCATTAAAAATGGGGCAGCAGTTTTAAGGGGTCTTTTATTTGCTGGCTTTGGTAGAGGCTGTTTTTATTACCAGTGTAGGCCAGGTGGGTACCGAGGGTGGTCCGAGCAGGGAGGGTGCCCGTCACTAGACTGCTCTGACCTTGCCCAAGCCCTTCTCCTCCAGGTAACTGGTCTGGAGAGGGCCGATCTGTGGCTTGTCTTTCCAACGCGGACAGCTACTTAGAACAGCTAAGAAAACGCGGAAAGCGATGGCATGGTAAGGTCACAAATGTTCTCAGAAGCACGGGAGGGGGGCGGGCACTATTTTAGTTCACTAAATTTCTTTCGTTTCCCCGGGACTGATGACGGAACCCAGGCCTTCACAGGGAGCCGCACCCCCACCCCTCTGTGTTTTACTTTGAGACAGGGTCTCCCTCAGATACTACACTGCTCAAACTGGGCTCCAAATTTCAGTCCTACTGCCGCCTGCCAGGGCGCCGAGGTGCAGGCCTGAGCTACCACGCCCAGTTTCGTTGAATCTTTGACCGACGGGGCCGAACAGATGTCCGAACCGCACAGCTGCCCTCCTGCGGCTGGCAAAACCGAGGCCTTGGGGGGCGGCCTGGCGTGCCCGGTCGGGTCCGCGGGTGCTCGCCGCGCTCGCCGCGCCGGCCGCGGGCGGTAGGAACCGGGCGGACGCGGTGAGACCCGGGGCGGGGGCGCGGAGCGCAGCGGGAGAGCCCGCCGGGACCCCGGTCCTCAGCGCGGCCCGGGCCTCCGCGCTCCGCCCCCGAGCAAAGCGGCAGCCGGAGCCCCAGAGCGCAGAGCCGAGCCGGCCGCCCGCTCCGGCCCCGCGCCCCGCCGCGCGGCCGTCCGACTCCGACCCCGGCTCCGACCCCGGCCCCGCGGCCCCTCGTCGCAGGCCGAGCCCCGCCCGCCGCCCTGGCCGACGCCCTCCTCCATCTGCACTGCGGTCCTGCAGCCCAGAAGCGTCGTCTCGCGGAGAGCAAACATGCCACCGCGCAGGTGCTCTCTGACCCGCTTTCCGACCCCGCAGCTTCTGAAATTGCAAAGAAAAACAGTTTGTGTACCGTTAAGCGAGCTGCGTCTCCCGTTCGCTGACAAGTGGCAAGGAGTGGGCCGATTCGGAAGATGGAACCGGCATGTGAAAATAAACAGAGATAAGATTCATAAGAGAAAAATAAGTTCTTTATGAAGAGATAGCGAGCACCCTTTGCTTTCTTGCGGCATTCAAAATAAGAGAGAGAGCTTAACACGCTCCGAAGTCCGAGCAGATGTAGCTGGAACAGCACAGAGCCCCAGCTGGAAGGGACCCTGTGTATTTACTCTCTGCCACATTTATACCCAGCTAACAGTCCGCCTTCCAGGTTGTCCTTGACAACCGACCAGCCAGATTCTGTGTAACTCCAATGACAAGAGACTCACTGAACAAATCAGACAGCTGTAACTGCTGTAGTGCACTTTACCTACCAAGTCCACCTCCTCCCATGCTGGGGCGGGAGACTCCGGGGATACTAGAGCAGTCAGCAACATGTTTGTCGGACTCTTGGCTGCCCCGGGTACCCTGACCCAAGCCGGCCTGCTGGAAAAGCACATCACCTTCTTACCCCTTTACCTGCCTAGCTACTTTACACAACGTCATGCCCTTCACCCAGCCCAAGCTTTACTCCTGTATGCAGAGTAGATCCTGAGTATACCCTGCAGCCAAAATGCAAACGGAGCTCCAGGAAGAAACACTGAAGGGACCAACGCTTTAGTTCACCCGGAGAAGAGCTTCATGCTAAGGCTCTCTATCCATCCGTCCGTCTTTTACCCTTCCATATGCCTTATTTTTTTATTTTTAAAGTGAGTAAAAAAATAACAACATAGACAAAAACGAAGCAACATGAAGACAATAAAAATGACACAGAGTTTCAAAACAAAATGATAGGAATTAACAGTGGCTGTTATATTACGTATTGTTACCTTCAGTGAAGTTGCTCCGATGACCAGATGTAACAATGCAAGATCGATCAAACCATTCAGGAGAATAAAAATAATTTTGAAAACCACTAGAAATGATACAAAGCTTCACTAAACAAGATGGTAGGAATTCACCAGTGATTGTTATACTGTATATTGTTGTCGTTAAATTAGTTGTTCAGATTACCAGATGTAAGCATGCAAAGTTGGTCAAAGAAATTTAAGCATTAACCAGTCCTTCCAATAAACGAGTGGACAGCAGCAGCAGTACAGTTACGCCAGCTCTCCTTCTGGGCACGTACCTTCCCTTCCTTCCTTCTTTTTGTCCTACCCCTCATCCCAGTTGTTCCTTCCCTTTGGGCAGTTTCTTTCCCCTTCACAGTATCTACTGTACCTTTGTATTTTGCTTACTCTTTCAGGTTTGTAGAGGAGGGAGAGAATATGATGTTTACACATGTGGGTCCGATTTATTTCACTTATGTGTATGGTCTCACATAAGTGAGAGTTGCATCCATTTACCTGCAAATGCCGCGTTTATCTTTTTTATAGCTGAGTAATACTCCATTGTATAAAAATATCACATCTTAATGGATGCTGATGTCCACTGGTTTATTGAAAGGAACAGTTAATGCTTCAATTTTTTGACCAATTTTGCATGCTTATATCTAGTAAGCAGAACAAATAATTTGAAGACAATATGCAATATAACAACCATTGGTGAATTCCTACCATCTTGTCTAGTGAAGTTCTGTATCATGTCTAATGGTTTTCTTTATTATTTTTTTTCTACCTAATGCTTTGATCGATCTTGCATTCTTACATCTGGTAATCTGAGCAACTTCATTGAAGATAGCAATATGTAATATAGCAAACACTGTTAATACCTATCATTCTGTTTTAAAACCCTGTATCATTTGTATTGCTTTTGCTTTGTTTTGTTTTGTCTATGTTGTTATTTTGTTATTGTTTTTTATTCTCTTTAAAATAAAATAATTAATAAGCAAAAATGCCAAATATGTTTTATCCATTCCTTGGTTGATGCCCATCTGGGTTGTTTTTGGGATTTAGCTATGACAATTTGTACTGCTGTACACATGGGTGCATATATAACGCAATGACTATCGTCAAGAAATTAGCCAGTAAAAATGCTGGAGGGGTTGTGGGGGAAAAGGAGCCCTTCTCCACTGCTGGTGGGAGTGCAGACTGGTGCAACCACTGTGGAAATAAGTGTGGATATTCCTCACAAAACTAGGATTAGAGGTTCCACTTAATCCAGCTATTCCCTTTCAGGGTATTTTCCTAGAAGAATTAAAAATATATGCCTTTTTTTTTTTTTGGTGTCTTGTTTGTTTTGTTGGTTGGTTGGTTTTGGTTTTGGTTTGTTTTTATTGAGACAATAAAAGGTCTCACTGTGTAGTTCAGGTCAGCCTTCAACTCATTCTCTAGCCCAGGCTGGCCTCAAACTTGCAGCAATCTTCCTGCCTCAGCCTCCAGAGTACTGGCATTACAGGTGTGTTCCACCACACCCAGATTTTACTTTATTTATTTATTTATGAATTTGAATTAAAAGGTGAAGTAGCTCTCATAAAAATACACATGAATACATCCTGGGTATTTTCCTAGAAGATCTGAAAACATATCACAGGGGTATATGTGCACCCATGTTCATAGTAGCACAATTTGTAATAGCTAAATTGTGGAAACAACCCAAATGCCCATCCACTGAGGATTGGATAAAAATAACTGTGGCATTTTTATATAATGGAATATTACTCAGCTATAAAGAAAAGTAAACTGGAAGGTTTTATAGGCAAATGGTCTCAGCTAGAGACCATACTCATAAGTGAAATAAATCAGACCTGCACGTGTAAGCAACATATTGTCTCACTAGTATAAGAACCTGAAAGAGTGAATAAAAATTAGGGGGTATGATAAACATTGTGAAATGAAAGGAAACTGCTCAAAAGTAAAGAGCAACTGTAAGGAGGGAAAATAGAAAAGAAAGAAGGGGAAAATTATGTATATATGTATATACAGGGTAGGTAACACAGTTGTACTACTGACTTATATAGCCTTATTAAAAGGAATTGTTAATGATTATTTGATCAATCTTGTATGTCTATATTTGTTTTCCTGAGTAACCACTTTGAAGTTATCAGTAGGTAATACAACAACCATTGCTAATTCCCTGTCACCTTGTCTATAATTCAGTACTGCTTGTACTATTCTTTTGCTACTTTGTAAATGGTTGTCTGTTTGTTTAAAAAAAATTGGATAATTATGGCAGATTATGTTTTCAACATAAGCGATATGTAACTTAACTGACTAGTTTGACAGTGAGGACTGATTTTTGCCAATGGGATTATAAGGTATGAATTTTCCAAAAGGTGAATGGTAAAATCTCCACTATGAGTGTTTGATTAAAAAATATTTACTGATGCTAGATAAGATGGTGCATACATGTAATCCCAACACTCTGGGAATCTGAGGTAGTAGGATCACAAATTTGAGCTCACCCTGAGCAACTTAGTGAGTCCCTGCCTCAAAATAACATTTAAAATACAAAAGGGATAGGGAGGTAGCTCAGTGTGAAGACCTTGGGTTCAATCCCAAAAATGTGTGTGTGTGTGTGTGTGTGTGTGTGTGTGTGTGTGTGTGTGCTTACTGAACAGAGATAACATGACATAGGTAGGAAGCTGAGTTCTTTAAACTACTTATAAAGTTGTTTATGAAATGAATGAAAATTATTCATGAAGTGTATAACCTTTAAAAACACTTCCATGTGTACATGGGATGAAGAGAGATGTTCTGTAGAAAACAGTAATAAACTCCCTCCTCCAGTGACCTCTGAGTATCTGATGACTCCTTGTCCCTTGTATCTCATATCCACATCGAGCCTCCCTGGTAGCCTCAGTCGTTCCTTATAACCCATGTGACAGGGCATAGATGAGGGGGAGCCACCCGGGAGGCTGAGCTCTGCCCTCCCTGAGCTCTGCTCACCGTAGCCTGGTCCGGGGGTGGACTCAGGTGACAGGGCTCCTGCGCCTCACGGCCAGCAGGAGGCAATGGCCACATCTCCTTCACACTCTAGTAAGCCAACAAGTGGCCTGAACAGCACCCCTGACCCAACTCAAGTGCTTTCCTGTGTCTCCCTCAAGCCATCATCTAAATATGAAAGGGAACAAAGCAAGGAAACAGTGTGTGCCCAGTGACGCTAAAGATGGGAAGGTGTCAGCAAATAAGGTACCATCACATGGCCCGAGTCCGAGATATGTGACGCACACAGTGACATCCTGTAAGCAGTAGGCTGTGGGTTTGAGAGAACCCATGGGCACTGTGTTCTTTTTTTTTTTTACTTCATCACTACCAACATGACCGCCCAGATCTGGTCAAATCTTGCACATAAATCTATAGGCTTCTGTAAATTCTGCCCTTAAGAAAAGGACGGGGGGCTGGGGATATAGCTCAGTGGAATAAGAGCCTGCCTAGCAGGTGCAGGGTCCTGAGTTCAATCCCCAGTACCGCAAAAAAAAAAAAAAAAAAAAAAAAAAAAAAAAAAAAAAAAACAAGAAAAGGATGGATCCAAACAGAACATAGAGTCAAAGGTCTTACCCTTTGATCTTCTAAGTAGATTTTTAATAAACTGGTGTTAGAAAATGAAGTCTTTAAAGTCATAACTTTGCGAAGCAATAGCCGGGCACCTGAAAGAGAAAAAAGTGGCTTTTGGAAATTCTAAAACATCGCTGGGGTTCTCCTCAAGGACACCTGCCTCTGCTGCTCCAGGACATCTCTCTTGTTGGGCTGTGGCCCCCAGGCCATCACTGACCACCTCACACACTCAGTTCAGTGGCTGCATCTCCACCAGGATCCTAGCTGAACCCTCAGAGCAGCCATGAACGCCAAAAATCTCCTGAATTCTCCCTTCTGTTTGATTCATAATCAGCTACTTTGGTTATTGTTCCAGTTTTCATTTCTGAATTCAAAACTCCTACTTCTTTACAGTTTAACTAAATCTGTTTCTTGTCTGGAGACTTCTGGCTACCGAGTATGGGTGTCCACAGGGAGGTGTTTCTTCTGTCCCGTAACAGTCCCCTCTCCCAGCTCTGGCAGCCTCCGCTCCAAGTCTTTCTCCAGGGTGCTGACCGCTCCCGGGGGTCCCCCAGAAAGGCACACCTGTCCAAAAGCTCTCCAAGCACATTCTTATGCTCTATCCTATTTTAAGCAGTAAAATATGGGATTACATCCACCGAGGATATAGGGAGGCTCTCCAGGACTTTGCTGTGTCAGACGCTCCTGTTTTTACTTGAAGCAATACTTCAGGGCTTGGTTCTTTATGCCTGGCCTTCTTAGTTTTTCAAACAAGGCTTTAAAGGGTAGACAGCATGGGGGAAAGTTCTTGGGTTCAGAGGCTCTGCCAAGCAACAGAAGCAGAGGAAAACTGACCTCGATGAGTTTCTGGGTAGCAACTGACAATAGAGACATAGCCACACTTCACAAAGAGGAGAGAAAAGAGCTGAGAAAAGGCTCAGTGCACAGAGCGTCTGCTTTTAAGGCAGGATCCATTAGTTGGAATGATGCTTCTCTGAACATGGTAGTGGCTGGAATGAGTCACTTAGCAAGAAATTAGAATTTATTATGAAAAAAGAAACCCAGGGAGAATGGAGGAATACTAGTTACCTCATGCACACCTAGCTGGGAAGGTTTATGCAGTGAAATGATTCATAGTGTCTATGTCACTGACATTCGCGGCCTCCAGCCCTGTGTCTGGATTAGCTACGTTAACGCTGCCTACTGAAGCCACAGGCCCCGCACTTCAGTGACCTCGCGTAGAAGAAGCCTGTGCTTCTGGTATTCCTGTGACAACAGTCCAAGCTGTGATCTCTGATTGAGAAGCTGATTCCTCCACAAAGTGATGACAAAGGTTCTTTTATTTAGAAGAAATTTTTGCCTTTTCTCAGACTTGAACGAGCAGAAGGGGTAGTGTCATTTCATTTTCAATGTGGAGTCAGCACCTTCGGCTCTCTATGACAAGCACGAATTTGCTGGGATAAAAGAGTGGGGACCCCTTGGACAGTTGAAAGAGAATCTTAATGTAACTCAAAATAAGCCATTCTATAAAGATAAATTATGAGTTGTGATCATGAAACATGTTGAATATTTATGTTTAAAAATTGTATTACAGTAAAAGCACGTTGCCAAAATCCCATCCAACATGCTTATCCTAGTCCTGTTGCCACCTTCTGAAGCAGTTCTGCAAGTCCTCTTTCTAGAGCAGTGGTGGCAAATTTGCATGTAACTCTTTTTTATTTTAAAACAAAAGATGTTCATGTAGGAGTTTTTGTGTTTTTTTGTTTTTTTTTCTGAACTAAAACTTCAGTATTCAGGCTTAATTGCAGTGTAGGCAATAGTGGGTTTGGGGTTACAGTTTGGACTCATCTCCAAAAGATTTACCACCACTGGCTGCAATCTCTACCTGAAGCCCTCTTCCCCGATAAAGCAACCCCATAACGCTGAATATTAGAGAACTTTGATCTAAGAGCAGTAAATTTCAAGCCAGCGCCTTGCGGACAGAACCAGGGTGTTCTGGAGCACGCGTGCCGTTTTCTATTCAGCCACCAGAGGGCATTGTATGACTGCTGACGACCACGACATTGTCCCACTTAAACAGTTTTACAAGCTAGCTACCTAGAGACCATGTTTTAATAACCTTAGAAAATGCCAAAGAATGACCAGTTACCAATAGTGAGGCTGGAAAATACAAGAGAGATTTCTTTTGGGTCTTAGGAATTGCAATTCGTAAGACAGAAATGAGAGTAAAACTAACAGTGCGTTCGGAAGGGAGAACAAAGGACTTGAGTCAACGAAGGCAAAAGCTGGCTGGCTGGGGGAGGCAGTGGCCAAGTCCACGAGTCCGCAGCTCATTGGTCACCGGGGCTCACGGAGACAGCGGCACCGAGACAGCTCAGCGTCAGCTGGACGGCATGGAGGCTCCTCAAACGTGCTCTCTCGGACCCAGGTGACTCCATCTTCCCTGGAAATTTCTAAGACTTCACACAAGAAGTATTCGTTTGCTATTAGCCTTCAATTTTATTTGAACAACAAAAATTTCCTACAAGAAACGATATAAGGCTATGCAGCACCTGTAAGCAGTATCTTGTTACAGGTACAGGCATGAAACATCATAAATGAATTCGAATCTTAACAAGATGTAAAAATATTAACTTAAAATGCATAAAACAAACAAAACAAATAAACAAAAAAACAGCCAGAGCTGAACTCTTAGAACAAAATATAGGGGTAAATCTTCAAGACCTTAGGTTCATTTTTAGTTGCTGAACTATGTCATGACAAGCATTATGGGAGTAAAAGGAAACAGGAGGGAAGGAAGGTAAATTGGGCATCGCCAAAACTGTCTCCATCAAAAACAAAATAAACTAAGAAACATATCTTTAAGTGTTGATTTTTAAAAATCAGAAGTACATAAGACTAAGAAGTATGTAAAAAAATTAAGAAGTGAGAAGAAATTAATAGTCAAGTAAGAGAAATATTTTGCTCCTAATCCTAGAGGAATAGGTGATTTCCTAGTAAAAGGACACATTAATCAAATGAATTCTAAAATATGGAAAACCTAAGTAGATCAATCAGGATAGAAAAGCTTAGCGATTTCCCACTGGAAAAGACCGCAGGGCCATATGGGTTCCTAGCAAAGCTTAAAATGATCTTTAGCAAATTCTAATTTTATTTAAATGGTCATTTTAGAAAAACAAAAAAGGTGATTGTCTTCACTTTATGGTGTAACAGCAAAGTTTGGTGGAATTAGTATACGTCATCTAACAAAGGATGTCAATATTTGTAAAACACATTTGATGTACAAATATACTCCCAACTAAACTGTGACTTTCTCAGCCAAAGAAAAATGCTGCTGGTGAGTTTTTTCCCATAAAGACACCAAACATATATTTTAGTAAATCTTACTTTTTGGTAGGAATAGTATATTTAGACTTAAATAATACAGGTTTTAATGTGCCTACTTTTCGACTTTCAACATTGTTTCAACTATCTTTACAGTAACCACGGGCATCAAGTCCATTAATAAAAGAGCCGGGACTTCCGCTCCCCAGCCCAATGTTGCAGGTCGGTCTTTTCTCCTTTCCCCTCATTGCACTTTCTCCCCAGAAACAAACCTAAATTTGAAGGGGAAAAAATAACTTCAGCGTACTACAATGATTAGTAGTCAAAGTCTCCCTAAAGGATACTTCCGTAAAAGACAGTCTTGCTAAAACGTTGCGGGGCGGAGGTGAGAAGAGCATGGGCAAATTCTCTCCTTAGTGGGCCACAGACCAGAAGATTCCCTCTCCACCCTCTTTGCTGGGACTGCACTCGGCCTTCGCACTGACCCGCCTCCCCACCTCCTTTCTTACTGTTTTATTTTGAGACACTAGGCCACTAGGCCACTAAGTTCCACAGGCTGGGCTCGAACCTTCAATCCTCCTGCTTCAGCCTTGCAGTGCTGGTGTCACAAGCGTGCGCCACCACACCTGGCTTTTATTCACCCCCAGATGTCCCGAAATCACAGTGGCATGTCTCCGGGTTGAGCCTGGGGAGACCAGAGCTCTGGTCCTCACGGTGGACGCAGCCCGGACGGCTGTGGGCGGGCCGCAGGGGGCTCCAGTGTCCAGAAGGAAGGCGGGCGTGCCAGCTCAGGCTTCTGACCCCTCGGTGGTGGTGGCCCAGAGCTCTTTGTTTAGTGGAGCTCGCACGCGCCCTTGGGGCAGTCAGGGTGAAATCTCTAAAATTTGATGTTCTGATTATCCCAAACCGTAATTTTTGGAAATTCAAAGTGAAAGAGAACTCTCCTTCCCATGCCTGCATCCAAATGGACAAAGAGAGGTGGCAAAATAGACAGCGAATAGATCAAAACTCAACGTATTTCCTCTTGGTCAGCAGTATGTGAATAATTAGAATTTGAAGTGAAAAAAATTCCACTGACAATAGGACCCGAAAGATTAAAGTCCTCAGCTGTAAATCCGATAAATTATGTATAAATATGAACTCAGAAAATCTTGAAATGAGATTTAAAGAAATCAAAAGAAATGTAAATAACCAGAGATACTCTTTGCTCAAGAACACTGTTCTGAGCTGTATATTCAGCACAATTCCAATTAAACATTTACAGACAACACAAAACTGAAGAACAAGAATGTCAAATAACAGTACCATCCAGGTCCAAACACGCAGCATAAAGTTACAGGAACGAACAGTGCTGGGAAAGGAACCGACAAATGCGAGCGTAAAGAGATACAAATAAATCCGTGGGAATGTAGCTAACTGATGAAGAAAACACACACGCCTGGGGTTGGGTGGTGAGTTTTTAGACACAATACCAAAAGCCAACCCATGGAAGTGATAATAATAATGTGGACTTTACTTAAATGGAATATGTCTACTCTGTATAAGTTCCTGCTGAGTAAATAAAAAATTAACATACTGGGACAAAAATTTCAAAACCATGTGAAAAGGACTTGTATGCCAATATACTAACAAAATCTAAAATCAAACATGAAGACAAGAAAACACAATTAAAAATGGCAAGTGACTGGGAGTGTAGCTCACCAGTTAAAGAGCATGTTTAGCATACACAAGGCCATGGTTTCGATCCCCAGAGACACTCAAAAAAGAGCGAAGATCTGAACACAAGAGCTGAACATCTCAACAATGATGATATACAGAAGACAAGCGTACAAAAGACTATGTAACATTATCGTGTCATGAAGGAAAAGACAATTACAACAAGATAGCACTGTACACTAAAATAGTTAAAATTTAAAAATACAAAGCAAAAAATTGCAACAAGAACCCGTACTCATTGCTGGTGTTAGGACATGAAGAAGATACATGCATATCCATGCTTATTTTGGAACTATTCACAATAGCTAGGAAACAAAATCAGCCCAAGTGCCTGTCAACAACAGATCAATGGATGAAGAAAATATGTCATGCACACTGCATACGATATTATGTAGGCATAAAGGAAAAAGCTGGTGGTGGTGCATGCCTACAATCCCAGCTACTTGGAAGTCTGAGACAGTAGGATCACAAATTCAAGGCGAGCTTGTGCAGCTAAGCGCTACCCTCTTTCAAAATAATTTTGTTCTTTAAAAAAAGACCTGGGTTTGCAGTTGAGTAGTAGAACATTTACCTGGTATGCATGAAGCCCTAATGTTCAGTCCCCCAAACTGTAAAACAGGAGGAAAGAAAGACAGAAGGAAGGAAGGAAGAAAAAAGAAAGAGGAATGAAATATCATGAAAATGAATAAAACTGGGAGGCATCGTGCTAAATGAAATAAGACAGACACAGGAAGGCAGCATCACATGCTTCCTCTCAGATGTGGAAGATGAAACACAGCGAGAGGCGGGAAGGAGGGAGGGGGGAGAGAGAGGCTGACAGCAGACAGGCATTGCCGGGGTGGAAAGAAATGGAGAAGGAGGAGCGAGGAAGAGGACAGAAGAAGGGCGGATGGGTGCGATCAGCAAACATGTACACGTGTGTGGACTCTCATAGTGAACCCCATTAATTTGCACCTTTCATGTGTGTCAACAATTGTAATGAAAATAAACTGGAAGAAAAAGCCGCAGTGACGTTTCACTTCACGCTCATTAGCAGGGCTAACGCACACAAATAAAAATGAAAACTAACAAGGGTTGGCAAAGAAGTGACAAAATTTGTGTCTACGAGGGCTGATAAAAAATATAATGAGTGCTGCTGCTGAGCACCATCTAATGGACAGGCAAGTTTATAGACGTGTGGTGTGTCCTTATCCACCAGATGTGGCGCGATGTGACTTCGGGCTCTTCTCCAAAATCAAAGTGCCTGTGAAAGGTCAGTGCTTTGAATTCACTCAGGACGCTGAGGAAGCGTAACAGTGCAACTAAAGACACTGATAGCAAGACCTGCAGAACTGCCTTGCAAAGTGACAGGAAGGATTGGATACAGGTTCAAAGTGAGGGGGAGCGTTTGGCAATTTAATGGCCATGTGCCTTTTATTATAATTAACTTTTAAAATGTAAGCATTTACTGTACTTTTTGATCTCACCTCCTCATGTTCATATCACAGAACAATACTGAGTCACAAAAAGGATTGCAGTGCTCATACTTGCTACAATGTAGAGGAACCTCAAAGACATTGCAAAAAAGAGATCAAAGACAAAGAAGTCAAAGACGTGCTCCAGCCACACCGTCCCTCGAGCTCCCAAACACACTGTTCACTCCATCACCCCCCCAGTCATCTTCCTCCATGCCTTCCCCCATACCACGCGACCAGATACACCTCTGGCGCCCTCACAAGGTCTCCTGAAGTCTGCGGGAAGCCAGGGCTGCCTCCTCTTAAGAAGAGGAGATTAGCATCTTCTAGTCCCCACATGAGCAGACATTTTGCTCAGCAGCTCTGCCACATGAGCTGATGCCACATGCAGAAGGAAAGGTGAGGCCCAGTGATTTTGGTTATAGCTGAGGAAGGCTCAATGACTTACCTACAATGGTTACCGTGCTTCCTGAGTCCAAAAGCTCATCCCACACAGAAATCAAGGTCGAAGAAACAGGAAAGAAAGGCTTTGCAGGGACCAAGGAATGAAAGGGGAAGATTTGCTCCCAAGCCAGGGGATCGACCTTGAGGAGCTGAGGAGTTATCGATGCACAATAAGAACAAGGAGGGTGAGGGGGGCTAATTAAGAAGAGGGATATCCCTGTCTTCTCTGGGAATTAGTGGAGATCATTGAGGAACTCAAATTTCTCCTCTCTGCACTCTTTTCATGGTCTGATGCTTCTGGGCATGGCAGCTAGAGGTGTCTTTAGTCTTGAAAGGAAAGAGCCTGGACAAGTCTAGATCAAGTGAGCTTTGCACTGTAGTTCTGAACAAAACACTTCTCACATGACAGACGTGTCTACCTACAGTACTAAGTGGAATTTGACTCAGATGCCAAGGCAACAAATGGGACAGACAGGATCTGAAGACAGAGATAACACATCTGTACCCCAATTCAGTCACTCATGGGGCATCTGCAGGCTCTTGTGAACTCAGTGTTTTCAGCAGAGGTGGCCTTCCACTCCCGGAAAAGTAATGCAGGCAACCATAGTCATCATAATCTCCACATCCAAGGTATAATCAATAGCAGAGCTGGTGGGATACTAAGAATGTGTTGGCCAGCCACATGACCTCCAGAATTAGCCAACTGGAAGTCAACCAAAACCAAATGACACCAGAGAATTTATTTAGGTTTGCCCTTGGTAACCCATGCATGCAGCCTCTAAATGTCTTCACACTCAGGCTCCAGCCAGATCCAGGCCTCTAGATGTCACCCAGGCCAGGTTAATGAGTCCAAAGGACATGTAATCAGGTCTCACAGGAGAGGCCCCAGCTATGGGAGTCACTTGTCTGACCATGAGGTGGCCCAGGACCCACAAGAAACCTCTAAGCCTGGCAGACACTGTTACAAATACACCATCCTGGGCTTTCCAGAGGTAGCTGCAGAAATGGGTTCACACTGGTAATCTTGTTTGGTTAGAGATAAGGCTGCTCACACTTGTTTCAGCCCATACCCTCCCACTCTCTAGAGGCTAAAGGCCATCTGAGGTCCACCTCACCCCTCTACTAACCAGGGTCCTTCTCCTCTGAGGCTCCCCCCAGACCTCAGACAGCTCAAGGCACAGTTGTCACTGATGCCACCATCTGAGTCTCTGGGAGCCAGGCTGGTGGAGGACGTGGGGCCCAGTCTTCATGTGGGAGGCAGGGAGGTAGGCGGTTGTCCCTGACCTGCACACCCTACTGGCAGCCAATCAGCTGAGCTGGGGCTCCTAAGAGACTGCCGCCTTGCCCCCCTCGTGATCCAGGCCCAAGCTCTCCAAGCATGTGCTGGGCCAGAGCTGGGCTCCCTGAAATGCCCTTCTACAACCTCTGTCATGGCTCTGCTCCCTGACCCTCACTCTGGTCTCCCTACCACAACTCCACACTCCGTTACGCACATGACCCTACAGGAGGGAATGTGGCATTTTTCTCACACGAGCTTCAGAGCTTCTGAGCGGAGGCCAGCATCTGACTCCTCTGGTTATCACTGCTCCACATCCCCAACCATGTAAGGCAGTTCTCCAGATAGGCAGGTGAGCAAAGTGCCCGTTACAGACACAACCAGAATGCACAGCCTAACCGGTGGGCTACCATGACTCACCTAGAAATTCAGCATCCAGGGATTCATCCTGAGGAAATGACCAGGAAAAGAGCAAAGGGCAGAAGGCAGGTTTGGCCTCCCTAATGCTACTTATAAAATGGAGATGGAATCAATCCACATGCCCTTCAATAAGGCTCTGATGCTTTGGTTCAGGTACACTTCCAACATGAAATGCTGGCTGACAGTAATCCCTCTTTTTTTTTGACAGTAGTCTCTGTACTCCTATGTGGACACATGTCCAGGACTCTGCATAAGCAAACAAAAGAGGGGAGTTCAAAATATTAAATTTTAATTTAACTGAACACAATCATATGTCACTTAGCAATGGGATTCATCTGGAGAAACGTCCTTAGGAGCATCACAGAGTGTACTTATGCAAACTAAAGCAACTACGATGTCACTAGGCAATATAATTTTAAGGGACCACCATGATACATGCAGGCCACTATTGACCCAAATTTCATTATAGTGTTTGTTCCAAACATCATAAATTGCAACCTGGAAAGGAAATCCTCCATACCTCTTGCCCCAGCCATCTCCACCAAACCCAGAATCATCAGGACACCACCCATGCCTCACTCACAAAGTCCCCTGAAGGAAAGGTTCATTCATTCATCCCTATGCATGGACATAAGAAAACAGCAGTGGGACATTCTCCTCTCTCTAGAATGCAGACTCACTCAGACCAGACTTTGATCTATTGCCGACTCAGCAGAAGAGATCCACCTTTGACTTCTGTCTCATGAACACTTCTCAAATGCTTCCTCCTATGCAGGGAGTTGCCAACAAAACTCTTCAATAGTAGAAAGGAACTAAGAAGCTCTCGGTGTTTCTCAGCAGACCACTTCAGAGGTCTCTAGGGACTTCCTGTTTCTGTTGGTCAAGCTCTATACCTCACTGGGTTGAAGTGCCCAACAGGTCACACCCACCCTTCTTGGGATGCTGACCTGGCTCCTGAGGATCAGCTCAACCCAAAGCACCCCTGAAAGTCAAGGGATCACCCTTGCTCCCCAAAAGGCAGGAAACACTGTGTCTCGAGCCATTCCACCTTAAAAACTGAGAAGGTTACACACAGAGACATGCTGCCCAACCTGCCACCTCATCTGGGAATCTGCTGACCTGGTGCACACTCTGAACATGGGATCCAGCAGCTCTGGAGGCAGGAAGGAATATTGCCTTATAATATACCCTGCCCAGCTCACGGTCCACTAACATCAGGGGACTGCTCGTCCTGCCTTTTGCTTTGCCTGGTTCATTCACTCTTAGCGCACTACCTGCACCTTTCTTGCTATTACCTGTGGACCAGGAGTGCAGAGGAAAGCACAAGGTACTCATAAAAGGGCTACAGCTGGCTGGACTACAGGGGCTGGTACTATGGTTTGGAAGTGTCCCCTGAAGGTCTGAACCCCACCTGACAAAGCTGCTGGCACCAAAAAAAAAAAAAAAAAAGCTGCTGGCACCTTCAGCAGATGGGGCCTGGTGGAAGGAAGCAAAGTCATTGGAGACTTGCTTCTGAACTCTCTCCCAGGCCCCGTGAGAGGAGCTGAGCACCCCTCTCCACCATGCACTCCTCACCGTGATGAACTGTGGCGCCACAGACACAAAGCAACCAAGCCCCGCAAGTACAGACTCAACCTCTGCATCCATGAGCCAAAATGGTTTTCCTCCTTTTCAATTATCTCTGGTATTTGTTACAGCAACTACCAAAGATGACTAACAAACCTGCTTCAGTTCCTGGCAGACACAGGGCCAGGGAAATTAGACAGAGGAGGTATTAGCTTCAGGGGGCTAAAAAAGGAAGTGTCAGGATAAGCTCTGTATCAAGGGGCCCCTAAGTGACAAGAGCCACTCAGTCAGGCCTTCTACCCACCAGAACCTGGGCTAGGCCGTGATAAGCATCACAGACTGTTCCCCAGTGCTCCTCCTGTGTGTAGGGTGTGAGGAAGGCTACGTATTCCACACCACACATAGCCCCTCGGAGGATCACAGAGGGCGCGGGGAAGGGGAGGGTGTAAGAGCAAGCAAGCGGGGGAGTCAGCGGGCAGGAATGGGTGGTAAGGAGAGGCTTCCAAGAAGGAGCGGGCATGCGGTGTGGACGAACAAGATTAGAAGCTGTCAGGAAGAAATCTGGAGGATCAGGAGAAAGAGCTGAGAACAGACAGACACTGCCTCTCAGGACAACAGTCTGTGGCTCCATAACAAGGTCACCATGTGCCTATGACATAACCCAGGTATTTTACCAGGAGACAAACAAGGAGAGAGGGAGGCAGGTGGCAGACCACCCATGCAGAGGAACGTTCAAGGCTTTCTCCCCCATCATCCCAGACTGGGAATACCTGAAGCCCATCCACAGCAGACTTGACCAGCAGACTGGGTCCAGTCCCACCATGAAATACAACTCAGCAGGGGTAATGAGTGCACTGTGGACACACCAACGATAGGGCTGCATCTCTCAGGACTTGGCTCTGTGAAAGAAGTCAGGACAAAACAAGGGGCAAAAGCCCATGCACGGAGTACGATCATATTTATGTGAAATTCTAGGTAGTGTAACTAATCTTTAGCAACAGAAGCAGATCTGTGGTCCTGGGGACGGCGGGTAGAAGTAGTAAGGGCAGAGGGAGCCATCTCATTTCCTGGTGTGGGTGGATATTCTGCAGAGAAAATAATGTAAAGTGGGTGGTGCACGCAATGCCTTGCTTTTTGTAACATGTTTGAATTCTGTTTCTAGAAAAAGTAAATGAATGTAGGTCTGAGCACAATATGTTTAGCAATTGCAGTACATGTCAGTTTTGCTGTAATACCTCTTTTAATTATGTGATTAACATGTTAAGTGCTTGAATGTGCATAATGACATAGTCAATTGACTCTTTGAAACATTATGTTAGCCATACGTGGTGCAAGTAGCATTTTGTAATACTTGCTGAAACTGCTTGAATTCTGTTTGGTAGTGACTGAGTATTTCAGCCCTGAAACACCGTGTTGAAAATCGTGGCTGGATTTAACACATTATTCTGTGATAGGGGTTGGGGATATAGCTCAGTGGAATAAGTGCCTGCCTAGCAAGTGCAAGGTCCTGAGTTTGATCCCCAGTACCACCAAAAAAAAAAAAAAAAAAAAAAAAAAATCTCCTATTCTGTGATAGATCTTCAAAGTGTTTCACAGTAGGAGTTGGGGTAAAGACTGAGTATAATATTTACTCTTTGGAAAGCTATGCTGTGATACATATTTAAACTCCACTGAACATAGTTAAGGGCAGGAGGAGTTGAATAGAATATTGCCTGTCTAAAATACAGTATTGAGCTCCTGGGAGGGGCATGTAAATGTTCTCACAGGATACATATTTAAACCCTAACTTTACTAGTCTAAGTGTGTGAATAACTGAGAATAATGTCTATTTACTGAAACTCAGGGTGTGAGACATGTAATACATTCTACTGTGATACATTTTTAAGCTCTTAGCTTAACTTCGGCAAGTATATGAGTCACAATATGATATTGACTCTGAAACATATTGTTTAGCAATGTGTGGTATGTACTTAACACATTCTTCTGAGATACGTGTTTAAGCACTTCTTTTTTTTTTTTTTTTTTGCGGTACTGGGGATCGAACTCAGGACCCTGTGCTTGCTAGGTAGGCGCTTATTCCACTGAGCTATATCCCCAGCCCTGAGATACGTGTTTAAATCCACTGTTGAACAGTTAAATATATGAGTACTTAAATATAATGTGTGGTTTTCTGAAATGTGTTTTCTATGCTTAAACTACATGATATTGTTGGAGATAGATAGAGACAGACAGACAGACAGACAGA
>PVLD010015300.1:0-49086 GCA_004027595.1 Dinomys branickii | reverse complement strand
GGAGACCTGCGCCGGGTCGGGGGGCGGGAGGAATCGAGCCGTCTGTACTCTCGGGGCGCCAGGGCCCAGCAAATCCCTCTCTCCGCTTCCGGCGGTGCCCTCCACGCGGCTCGCCCGACACGCGCGAAACGCGGGATTGCCGGGCGTCTCCGCCGCCAGCAAGCCGATCTCTGTCTAACACCCTGTTATTTAATCAGACAGGAACTCAGTTGTTACTGTAAAGGCATTTTTGCAGGAATAGCCAGTGTTCCAAAGTGGTTAATATGCAGGTAAGTTTACGCTTCTGAGGCTCTTTCTGGCCGCAGCTTTGGTGTGACTGTTTCATTATGTCATCAGGACACATCTCCGTGCTCCTTCAGTTTTGACTTGTTGGCTAAACTCTGGGAGAGAATTAGAAGAAGATAGAGCCACTTGCTTTCTTCTGCCTCTTTTCTCTTTCTCGCTCATTTTCTGTTTTCATTCCAGCTGAGACTTAATTAAGAGACAAGCTGTATACTTTAGAAACAACAGCTCTCTAAACTACTTTCCTGTGACTTCACCAACGATATTTAACAAGGGCCAGAAAACGAGCCAATAAGTAAGAAACAAAACCACCAGAAAAATATCCAGCCAATCCAATGAAAACTAGGAGGTGATCTAAACCACGAGGACCCTTAGTCTTTTCTTCTAAATTCCTACTTTGTCTCAGGAATTAACCACTTTCAGATGCTGCCTGATGTTCCTTAGATGAATAAAGGCCCTTGACTGTTTGAGTCATGTGCATATTACTGTTTTTCACTGACAACCTCCACTTTAATGTTTCAAGATGGTTGAAACATAGAGTGGTGGTGAGTTTCTACATAGAGTAGCCATGTCCAGGGGCAGAGGAAGTTTTCCTTCGGTATTTGTTTTTATTGAGGAAGAAATTACCTCCCAGAGACTGGGTCAAACCTCCTTCTCAGGTCCCTGTGGTCGGGACTGAGTCGCACTCTCATGTCCCGTGCAATGAACATTAGAAAGGTGATCATCCAACATGTTTAGCTTCTCTACTGGAAGAAAAGCCAATGAGAAATAAATCCCGGAATGGGAAGAAGGGCTAAAGAGCACACAGTGAATAGTGCATAGTAACACATTTTGATAAAACATTGTTAAATATATCATACTAGTTAAGTAGCATATTCAATTGTCAAGGTATATGAGCACTCACAATTTTAGATAAGTGCTAGCCTAATATTTTTATTATAATGAAAAGATTTCTCCAGCAAAGTAAAATTGTTTCAAAATGTATATAGAACCTCTTCTTGTCTAAAAGCCATTTGGAGGAAAACCACTGGGATATGCATTATATGAAATTTAAAAGCTGATATTCAGTGTTAAAACAGAACAATCAGTATCAACATATGTAAAGCGTCTTAGCAAAAATGAAATGATATGATTAATTTTGTTTTAACATCTTTAGCACTAAGAATGGCTTGGCAGCACTGGAACAATATTAGAAGTGCAAAATAAAGACTTCTCTTTTGTGTTTGTTGTTTAAAAACATATTTCTGCCCAGGTTACCATCTCTCACAGGTCCCTCACTAACAAGGATAAGCACGTTGCTAAGCAACAGAAGAAAATGATGTTTTAGACAGCCATTGCTTCAAAGCAATGGCTGACAAGAAAGCTGCTGCTAAGTGTCATTTAACATGCACATCAAACCAAATCTTATGATCATCTGCAGCTAAGCACATCATTCGTCTTTGCACTGAGAAGGGTTTTAATGAAGGAGAAGGAAGGGGTGTACGGTGGACCATCATGCCACAATCCACTTTCCCAGGTGGCCGAAGAGGACATCCAGCTATGACACCCAGTACTGCCATGTTTGTGTGTTCTCTAGCATAACTAGCAATCAGTGCTTATTAGTGTGTTTTTTTCAAGTATCAGTTCCCTTCTTATATAGCAATTGTATGTACAAGTGGTAGTAGGGGAAATCAAGGGACCTCATGTTATAGTCGTTATAACCTTGTTGCCATAATAAGATATAAAAAATCTCAGTGACTTATGAAAAAATAGCCTTGACTTTACTTGCATCATATATAAAATTGAACTTGCAATGGGTAATGTACCTAAAAGTATAATTTAAAACGCTGAATCATGTAGAAGGAGTAATTGAATATCTTTGTGTCCTTTGCTTAAGCAAACATCTTAGGTGGGGCATGAAAACATTGCATCATCATAAAAGACAATAACCGAGAAACTGTACTTTATCAGGGGCAAGGATATAGCTTTCTCCTCTTTTCAAGACAAATAAAATAAGTGATAAATTGGGAAAACCCATATCTGACAAAGAACTAGTATGAAAACATGCAAATAACTAAAAAAAACTCCACGGTAAGGAAGCAAACAAATGCAATTAAAAATAAGAAAAAGATTTTAACAACTATCTTACTAAAAGCCATTAGGAAAGGGATCAAGAGTGGGAGGAAGAGGGTAAGGATGGGAAGAAGGGGGGCTAATACAGATGTGTTTACAAACTCCACATGGTAAATGTAATCATTATGCATGGCAAACATGCACTCATAAAATACACAATAAAAACTTCAACCCTTAAAAAAGTTAAGTACAGATGACAAGTTTGTAAAAATAAAAAAGCATGACATCATTAATCTTTAGGGAACCCGTCTCTCACCTATAGCAAAGACTTAGTAAACTAGAACAACTACCAGCCCCCAAATCTGACAGTGACAAGAACTGCCGACAACGTGAAGCAATGGAGCATTTGTATGTTGTCGGTAGAATGTAAAATGCTACAGTCACCTTGGAAACAGTTTGGAGTTTCTTACAAAGTTAAATCTACACTTAACAATGAACTCAATGATTACATTCCTAGGTATTAAATCAAACAGTTATGTCTACCAAAGAGCATACATATAATCATTTACAAGCAGCTTTATTCACATCTCCCAAATTGAAACAATCCAAATTCCTAGGAACTGGTGAGTGGAAAAACATACTGTGTTTAATGTTGTGTGATGGAGACTACTATGAAGCAGCTCAGAGCAGGATTTAATATTAATCAATTGGCTTTCCATGTTTACTTGTGAGTTGTCCAAAGGTTAGGCACCTTCTCTGGAGATGGGCAGCAGCCTCATAGTAAATGAACCCCTATGAGTCACTGGTCCCCACTAAGGCCTGTATTAGCCTGTGAAGTTGGGACACGTCAAAGGACAAGATAAAGCCATAGCTGAGGACTTCTGGCTCCAACCCGAAATAACTCAAAGGAAACTATAGCTGCAGGAATCTCACTCCTGCAATGAAGGGCTTCCTGCAGATAACATGGTTCTCCTAAATTCACATAAATTGTTACTTGGTGAATTCCTTATACAGATTCCCAAGTCCTGCCCAGATTCCTGCATTTTCTTCAGATTCCCCTCCTTTGTTTGAAAACCAAATACTGCCCAGGGAAGTTCTTGGCCTTAATCCAGAAAATCTTGAATTCTATGAGAGAGTTGAACCCTCCTGAAGCCCTTAAGTCATTTTAATTCTCATTTATTTAAACCTTCACTGTCCACTCATTTGGAGATTGCAGGCCTGATCAGCACACAATAACTAAGGGTTATTAACCTGATACATAGAGTGGAGCCAGGAATGTGAAAGAGTTATTGATAAATGCAACAACACGGATGAATCTCAAATGCAGGGCTCTAAGTGGAAGAAGTTAAATTAGCCAAACTTCATTCTGTAGGATCCCATTTACATGGCTGTGGGGAAAAGTCAAAACTAGAGGGGAAAACAAAAAGTGGTTTCCAGTGGCTGAAACTGAAAGGTTGTGGTTGTCTACAGAAGGACACAGCAAGCTTTGTGCAGTGATAGAAATGTGCTATACCTTGATTGTGACAGCAATTATTTGCTTGCATGTTTTTCAAAATGTGGATAGCTCTATGCCTAAAGGGTGAATTTATCTACTGCAGCAATTGCTCAGTAATCCTGCCCCCCCTGAAGCAAGGGCAATAAACTTCTGTTACTTAAAATTATTTCCTCTCTTAAGTCACTAGGCCAACTGGATAAATTTTGCCTCAGGTCAGTGCAGGATGGCTCTGGATCCTAGTGCTCATTCTGTCTGAGCCAATGGTCTGCATGATTCTTTTCTGGGAAAGACATGGTAAAATCCTAGTCTTTACAAATCTCCCCAACTCTCACTAACTAAATGCAAATGCTTGGAATACCCGAAGTCAGTGACAGGGGATTAAACCCACGAAAATGCAAAATTATAGAGCAAAATGCCTAGATCCAGGGAAGGATGGAGAACTGGAGAAAATTATTCAGTCCCCTACATTCCCTAAGCCAGGTTGGTCATACATAATTCTAGGAAACTTTGGTCAATGAGGGTTGTCATAGATCTATAACTAGATAAAGGTGACATTAGTTTACTTCTCAGAACCATCCTAGACAGTTAAAATGAAAGAAAATCTCAGATGAAAGCTTACCACACCTACAGTTATTGAATGAATATTTATTTTAAGGGAAAAATGCAGAATTTCAAAACAAGATGATGGGAAATTAAAAATGGTTAGTATATTGCATATTTCTATCATCAGAGTAGTTGCTCAGATTATCAGATACAGGCATGAAAAATTGATCAAACAATATAAGCATTAACTGTTCCTTTCAATGAACTAATAGTAATTAGTAGTGCAATTATTTTAGTTATCTTGTGTGTATATACACATATCTTTTTTTCCCCTTCGTTCTTCTCCCTTTTCTCCCATCCCAGTTATTCTTTCTTTTGAGAAGTCTCTTTCCCTTTCACAGTATCTGTTGTGTCATTTGAATCTTATTTACTCTTTCAGCTTCTTACACTAAGGAGACAAAATTACATTCACATATGCAAGTGATTTATTTCACTTAGGAGCATGGCCTCTAGTTACATCAATTTACCTATAAATGCCTCAAGATTATCTCTCTTTGTAGCTGAGTAATATTCCATTGCATAAAAAACCACATCTAGAAGAAAGAAGAAAATAGATCATATAACCTGTTACCAGTTTTATGTTATCATCTCTATGTTGTTTTGATGCTGATCTGATCTTGCATGAACAGTTTACTCGAGGCAAGTAAAATTATATTCCAGAAGCAAGATGCCTTTAGAAACAACGTACAATTAACATCAGTCCACAAGTATCATCCGCACGAGCAGACGGACAAAGGACTACCTGAAAATTAAGGCTCCTGCACTTGTGTCAAGTGCGTGACTCCCAGGCTTGGCAGTGCTTGAAGACTGTTCCGATAGAGGAGGCAGGGTTATCTAAACTGTTTTAACTGTCCACTTATCTTTCTTATTGTTACATTCCCCCACGACAATTCATTTCCAACACATTATGCTAGCTAGCAGGTCACTACTTTCCTGAATCCCTGTGCCTAAAACTGAGTCTTAAAATATGAGACCATAAAGACTGAGAGATGAAAGAGTGATATGTACATCCTTTGGGAACAGGGCTTTTCTGGTTAAAGGGCAAGTGACAAGCCCTGAGATGCGGACCACTGATGACAGCAATTGACAATACATGTGTTGTAGACAGCTTGACACTAATAACACATATAAAGTATCACAATGTCTGTATTGTAGTATTTAAAAGCGAATGCATGGAAGACATGTGTATCTGCTTGCAGTGTTCTTCAAGAATCCCCTCAATAAATATCCAGCAATAGGAATACTATACTCCACGATGGACTAGTACAGAACAACAAACACATCCTCAAACGTGGAGAACATAGAAACTCTCGTGGACATTATGTTGTGTGAATGAGCTAGATTAAAAAAAAAACCATTTGGTTCCACTTTTGTGAAGTTCAAAATTGGTAAAACGAACCTATGATGATAGACTTTCCTTTATCTTTTTTATTTTAAAGAGAAGAAAAATTTACAAAAACTACAAACAACACAGAATTTCAAAAAACAAGAAGATATGAATTCAACAATGGTTGTTATTTTGCATATTGTTTTCAAAGCAGTTCAGATTAACAGATATAAGCATGCAAAAATTGTCAAAAAATAGTCATAAATCAGACTCATATGTGTAAACATAGTATTGTTTCTCTAATGTAAGAACCTGAAAGAGTAAATAAAATCTGAAAATTACAATAGATATCATGAAAGGGTAAGAAACTGCTCCCAAGGAAAGAACAACTTGGATGAGGGAAAGGAGAAAAGAAAGAAGAAAGGGGGAAATACACACACTCACACAAACTGACACAACACGCACACATGCACACGATAGCTAAGATAATTGTACTACTAATTTCTATTGGCTTGTCGAAAGGAACAGTTTATGACAGACTTTTGTAGTGAGGCAGAAAAGGTATTGACTGCAAAGTGGCTTGAGGAATCCCAGATTCTGAGGAATATTCTCTATTTTCACGTCAGCACCTGTTTCAAAGTTTGTGTCAGACATGTTATGGTTTAGACCTAAAACGTCCCCAAAGGCTTCATGTGGGCAGCGCTGGGGCTTTGGAAAAGTAACTGGATTGGACGGGCGCAGTGCTCACATGGATCAGTCCATCCGGTTCCGAGCTGAGTGTGCTGTGAGGAGGCAAGGCCTGTTCAGAAAGAAGTGAGTGTGATGTGAGCTGGACGGGTGTGTTCTCCTTTTACCCAGCTCCTCGCTTCCTCTCTCCCTCTCTGTTTTCTGGCTGCTGCCATCAACTGACCAGCTCTCTCTGCCACACTGTCCGACCAGGTTGTCTCTGACTGGGGGCCAGCCCATCATGCACGGCCTGAAATTTCTCTGAAACAGACCAAAAATAAACGTTTTCTCTCTTAAATTGCAGGTGCCAAGTATTTTGTTCCAGGAAATTCATTAATTCACATATATAAAATGTTTTAGGCCATACACTGATGACCTGTGAACTACCATACATTGTGGTATATATTTTATACTTCTGCTTTAAACACAAATAACTTAAAAATATTTTAGGTAAATTATATCATAATCTTGTTATGAAAATATTTACCTGTAATACCAAGCCCAGCTGTGATTCCAGTCTCCACAAATGTGTGTGACATATATAAAAGATAAAGTAAGTAGCGAAGTAACTATCACTTCAGAACCATATTCAAGAATTCACAAGAATACTGGAAAGCTATTTTCTCAACCAAGCCACCAACATCCTCCTCCTTCCGCTCCATGTGTGAGAGTGTTGCTGTCTTATGACTTGTTCATTTTGCAAGTACCAACACAAGTACACACATCTTTGTAACTATAGCTAACCATTCTTAAATCTTTGCTTTCAAAACTAATTGTTTCAAACTGTCTTTCTAGTGTTTTGTATAACAAAATTTTTAAAGCAATTATTTCATGAGAAGTACCTCTTTTCATTTATATTTCCTTCCTAAAAAGATTATGAAATCCTGGAGTTGTACCTGACCTAAGACGCAATTTTTATCCTCAGTGACATGGTCAGGACCTGAGCATAATAGTTCTACCTGCATGTACTGAAATAACAAGTCACAATTTCCCACATTTTTTAGAAGTTCATAGAATGCATCTCTGAGTTTGTGATTTTATTCTCTGTGTTCCGTGGTGAACTAGAACTGATCTGTTGTTTTCAAAGAAACTCACTTTATCAATATTTTCATTGTAACATAATTGGCTTCATTTGCTAAGTCATTGTTTTGTCTTTACTAGAACCTTTCCAATTGCTGTGGATGGCATCTGGATTGTCCTCATTAAAAACTCATATTGAAATTTAGTTGTCAATGTAGTGGTGTTGAGAGGTAGAGTTTCAGGAGATGATGGGTCATGAGCTACTACTCTCATGAATAGATTAATTTCTTCATCAAGAGACTCAGGTCCTTTTCTTATAACTCAGTTAGTTTTCTCAGGAATGGAGTAGTTCTCATGAAGGTGAGTTGCCATAAAGCAAACCTAGGACCTCTCCTCTCACCTTGCACCATGTTCCTCTTTCATACATGCCTTCTTGCCCTTCTCTTTTTCTACCACAAAGGTCTTGCCAGAAGCCAAGAAGGTTTCAACCATGACTTTGGACTTCCTGGCATCCAGAACCACCAAACGAAATGAATCTCTTTTCTTTATAAATTATCCAATCTCAGGCATTCTTAATAACAGAAAATGGTTCTATACATCTATTTTCTTGGTTTATCATTATGGTCTTACATCAAATATCAAACTGTCTTCATCAGTTGTTTACCCAGTAGCAATGGCCTTCTAGTTGGCTGTTCTACACTGATCTTCCTACTTCCCTGCTCTCCATGAGCTCTGCCAACCATCCTGAGCACTGTGAACAAAGGTCCTTCTGAATTGCTGATGATGATGGACTCAGCAAACTTCCTACTTGTTCCCACAGTAGCCCTTATAACAAAATACCCTAACTCTTTGTTGCATATCTACATTTGGCAATGCCCTACCCTTCTGCTCACATCCTTATTCTTCAGCTGGATTCTATGTTTTTTTTAGTACTGTATGCTGAGCACTGGGCACAGGCTGAGGCACAGAACGTGAGTTAAATAAATCAAAAAGCTTTTTATTTTTCAAATGCAGTCAGTCCCATCTGTCATCTAGATCTTTACAGAAATGTCTTTTGGTATCACTTCTACACCATTTATGTTCTTTAATAGGTATAAAATGTAAATGTAATCTTATCATGTATTTTATTAAATAATTTCACATATAATGGTATTATATGTATATTTTTCCACATGCTAACCTACATGTGTAATTATACCTTTTTATCTTACTATTACATTTGTTAGAACACAATTTAGTTACTCCTAAGTTATTTCATGTATAAAATCTCTTCTTTTATGTACATTAAAAACTATTTTTGGTGCTCGGTCTATTGTACCTTTTCCATACATAGCACACCAAGGGAAATTCTATGAATAGTGATCATATAATACTGAAATGACTATTTAGTTAGTAATTACTACAACTAATGAAGACATCATGCTTCAGAATTGAGTCAATGACAAAATTAAAATTTGAATCTTGCAAATTGGAAGTTTATGCAAGTACACATCCCCTCCTCATCTATCAGGGTCTCTTACCCACCACTCATACATGATACAGGTAAGATTGCCTTTCCCCACAGCCTTTTCATTTACAAAAGACAGACAGCCATGAGCGTGGCAGCATGGAGGAGTGTACATATGAGTGACACACATGCAGTTACACAACGGCGGACCATTTGATGGCTGACTGAATGAAGAGGCTGGAACACGCCTGGGATCACGCATCACCTCTTCCTAGTCAAGAAAATGAACATGGAATTTCGTGTGATTGACCCATGGAAGGGCCATCCGTTTTTATCACTTCAAGATTTTTCACGGCACATCACTTGTAATGCTATATCAAAATCCAGGGAACAGTGACAAAATGTTTCTAAAGGGTATTATGTCTTTGAAAATAAGAACTGCATATCCACAAAACATAATGAAGGCCACAGTAACTTTAGTAAAAGTGTGCTAAAATCTCAAGTCAAGAAACATACTGTCACTTCCAAATCTTAGCAAACCTCCACAGCCCATGCTGATTTGAGCACAACAAGAAGCTTTTTTCCAAAATGGTTTTGTAACAGTTTGGAAGAGAGAATCTAGTTACAAGCTTATTGTATAGAAAAATGAATGGTAGAGACTAGAGGATACGATGATTCTGAAATAAATTGATGATATTCAGGCATTTAATAGGTTCTACTTGCAAAGGAAATATTTTACAGTTTCTATCAAACAGCAGATAAAAGTTTGAAAGCACAATATTTAATTTCTCATGAAAGCCATGGATCTTTCAACAGTTTGACAGTAATCATTCCATGGAATATTTATTTGAATTGCACTTAGAGTTGCTCCATAGCAGTCTTGTATTTTTACCTTCATACACACACAAAATATATACTCTAAATAATGCTTTTTTTTTTTTATCATCACTGTGCCTTGACAATTCAATTTTTTTTTTTTTTTGGCGGTACTGGGGATCGAACTCAGGACCCTGCGCTTGCTAGGCAAGCATTTATTCCACTGAGCTATATCCCCAGCCCCGACAATTCAATTTTTTATGCCTTTCAAAATTGAAAATGCTAAAAAATGTTTGAAGTAAAGGAATAGAGAGTTGGTCTTTAGTACCTGGCAGCAAACACTACTGGCTAGCAATCATTCTTGTTCTTCTGATCTGGTGGTGCTTGTCTGTCAATAACCACAGTGCACAGGTTACCTTTCACCATCTTTCAGCATCATGATGCGAGTGGCACAGTTGTCCGGTCATTCTTTCTTAAAAGGTATAAACATAATGTCCAAATATAAACCTTCACATTTAATCATTTATAAATATTGTAACTCTCATTTCGCACACATATAACACAAATTTATTTAATATTTTGTACCAAAGAATTCTCTTTAAAATGTGAAAATCAGTTTAAAAAGAAAAAAATAAAATCAAAATAAATTTCTATGCTCTGCAGAGCAACTGCATATAGTGTCAAGGTTGTAAAAATAGCTAAGAGCTTGGGTGAGAATTCTCATTCAGGTCCTTAACTCACAGCTGGGTGAGTCCACACAGAATTCTTCCAAACCATGATTTTCTTATCTGCACAATAATTATTAATTGCCTTGGAGAGCTTAGCTCTTGCTCGGTTCTGGATTCAGAACATATACAAGAAGAGGGAAGGGTCAGTGTTAACAGTTTCTCTTTTAGTACTAACTCCACTACTTTTGCTTATTCAACAGCCCAGCGTTCATCAACCAGTGAATGGATAAATAATATTTGATATTATTTGTGCAACTAAGTATTGTTTGGCAAAAAAGGGAACAAAACCAGATTCATGTTACAACATGGATGAATTCCCAAACCACTACATTATGAAAGAATCTTGAGACAAAAGAACTTGAGTTGTATGATTCCATTTTTATAGAATGTCCATAAAAGCCAAGTCTCTGTATAGAGATGGTAGATAAATTATTGTCTAGGACTGAAAGTTTGAATGGTAGTGACCACACATACACATGACATTTCTGTGATGTGAAGGCTAAGATTAAATCACGACAATGTTTGTAAAATTCTTTAGATAGACTTGCTGACATGAACATTTAAATGTGTAAATTTTATGGTATACAAATTATATCTCAAGGCCGCTATGCAAAAATAAGGACTATTTTCCCAAACACTGAAAATGAAGCATGCTTTGGAAATTATATTTTAGTTTCACATTTGATCAGCGATGATAATTTACAAAGCCATTTCATATCTATTACTTAATTTAATCTTCAACTATTTCAGGAACTGAAATTATGATTTGTATTTCACAGAGGAAATAAATTTGGATAATTCAAAATATCTGCTATGATCACACCAAAATCAGATTAAATTTTAAAAAAATTCCAAATAATGTAAGTATTTGTTAGTGAGCATTTTTCAGTGACACTAATGAAATAGAATTTTGTTGCTCTTCAGTGCAAAAGTTCAAAGAAGGTGTTCCTGATTAGAGTAAAAGACTATTCCTTTCTACTTGTGTTCCCTCAGGCCTTACCATTGTCTTATTTGTGGACAATAGGGGAACAGTACTGAGGACTTCTTTTTAAGTCTTATCCTTTTTTTCTAAGTCTCACATGTCATTATTTAGAATCCAGTCACATGACTACATGTAACTGTAGGGGCAGTTTGGAGCATAGACTAGCTGTGGGCCCTAAAAGATTTATCTCCTTAGTGGAAAAACCTGAAAAGAGTAAATAAGATCCAAAAGGTACAGTAGATATAGGAAAAGGAAAAGAAACTGCTCAAAAGGAAAGAATAACTGGGATGGGAGAAAAGAGAAAAAGAAAGGGGAAAAAAAGAAAATACACATATATATGCGCAAGATAGCTAATTGTACTACTAATTTCTATCAGTTCATTGAAAGGAACAGTTAGTGCTTATATTGTTTGATCAATTTTCCATGCCTGTCCCTGGCGATCTGAGCAACTATTTTGAAGATAACAATATGTAATATAATAACCATTGTTAATTTCCTATCATCTTGTTATCAAATTCTGTGTCATTTTTATTGGTTTTTTATCTCTTTAAAATAAAAAAGAACAGGTCGGAGCCTGGCCATGGGGACTTGACCAGGCCTCCAGGCACATTCCATGGGGCAGAGCCTGGAGGTAAGCGAGGCTGATTCCGTGGACTCCACCAGGGCCCGGGGAAGCCGCGCTGGGGCGGAGCCCAGCAGTGCACAGGGGTACTGATCATAGTGTGCCTGGGTCCCTGTCTATGTATCATCATTGAGGTTGGGTGCTTTTCCACCTAGTGCCATAGTAATTTGTGTGCACCCATGTTTGTTGCAGCATAATTTGAGGCAGCCATGTGTCTTCCCAATGTGAGAGCTCAAGGAAGTGAATAATATCAAAAAGTACAGTTATTGTCAGAGGGAAGACGATTGATTGGGTGGGAGAACAACGGACATGAGGGAGGAGAAAATTGTCTGATTAATTGTATGTCCCTTTATTTGTATAACTAACAAATGCAAAGATAATACATTATGGAATATAGCAACCATTGTTAATTCCCTACTATCTTCTCCATAATTTTGTATTTCCTTTATTGTTTTTGAGTTATTCTGGTTTATGTCTGTTTAGTTGTTGCTATGTTTCCATTCTTCTGTCTTTAAAACAAAATAAATAAATAAATGTTCCTGAATTTAAAAAAATAAATAAAAAAGAGGGCCAGGGATGTAGCTCAGCAGCAGTGTGCCTGCCTGGCAAGTGCAAGGTCCTGAGTTCATTTCCAGTACAAAAAAAAAATCCTGATCAAAATAAAAATGAAGAAACAATAGATTTTGATGAATAGCTGGCAGGTATGTCACCTTAGAGAAAATGTGACTGCCACTTGTGATCTGAAATAACAAACTTGAGGCCTTTCTCATGCTTTTATAAAATAAACTGATGATGTGATTTTGCTGTGAAGAAATCAGAAAGAAACTTAATCATTTATTCTGTTTCTGGCTATGTTTATTACATACATAACATAGATTTTTCCAATGTACCAGGTAAGTAGGGGTTAAATATGTTTAGGTTGATAAGTGTTGACATGACTTGCCACTTCCCAGTGCAACTCTGTCACTTAAGAGCTACGCATTTTGGACACATTACTTAATACATCTCAGTTTCATATTCTTCACATCCAGGAAAGTAATAACACATCCAAGTCTTTGAGAGTTCTTGGGAACAGTAAATGTTCCTAGAATGTCATTAGCTGATGTGGTAGACATTTATTAAATGATGTTTTCACCTCCCCTTCCTTCTTGGTCCTATATGTCCCTACCAGGCTATGGTTTCATAATGAAAGTTTTAAAACGATTGACCTCCCTATTCCCTCATTGTATTCTTGTTTTTATACAACTTGTTTTATTAAAATGCACAATAATATATGATCTCCTTCTTTTCCCTCCTTTCACCCTCTGCGTAGTTAACTCAGTGCATGTCTCATGCTGTCCACTCCACAATGACAGTTTCAGTCCTAGACAGTCACACAGGAATCTCGCAGAACATTGCTGTGTGGCCCTCTGCACACAACTCAGTTACTTGTGCGAGTTTTCTGACTAGCAGATGTATGGTTACTCAGTATTTTGAGTTTCTTGCTGTTTGCTGCCAGCTTCTCTCCTGTCATACTCCTTGATACAAATGAGGATATTATGAGCTCTAACTTTCACCTGCTTCCCCCATCTTCCAGGAAAAATGTCAAAAGAAAACTGCTTTCCTTTGGATAAGCTGACAGGGGTGAGGGTAGTGAAATGTACCTTTTTATTACATAATATAAGAAAGTTATAATGAACGATTGAGAAAAAGTTTGTTCTTTTAAAAATTTAGTTTTACAAAAATCCTTAATAGGCACATAAAATGGTGAATGTTTATGATGAGTAATGGGCAGTCAGAACCAAATCAGGGACATAAATGAGTGCTTTTAACCTAGGAGAGCTGAGCAAATACATAGGAAATATCTGCACCTGCTGATGCCCACTCACCGTCCCATACCCATGCAACCACAATTCCTGAGCACTGGACTCCAACTTGAGAGCCCAAGGTTGACATATTCTTGTATTCACTGTAATTTTTACCATACAAATTTGTTAATTCTTGACTTCATGGAAAGATACCAATTTTATATAGTGCAACCTTATATTTAACCAAGTTATATAATTTTCAAATTCCTCTGGGTAGCTTTTTAAAAAAGTAGGTTCCATAGTTATATTCAATTATTTAGAAGCCTAGAACAAAAATATTCTACCACTCTAGAATCTGTAAGAAATATATTTACTGAGTACAAATACCTTTCCAAAAACAAAGCTGTGGAGGCCAGGAAAACAGATATCAGTCATGAATGAAGAGTATTAAGCTGTGATGTTTTCTATATTTCAAACTAGAAACCAAATATTTAGATTTCAATGTCTGGAAACTAAAGAACTAAAGTGAAATTTCAAAATATGTGCTACATTTATAGGTTAAACTAGAAGAAAGTGTTTACTTTTTCATAAAGAGTTTCCTGTTTCATGTGAGTTTATGACTATGAACCTAGAAAATGATATTTTCTACACTAATTCTTAAAATTGCTTTCCCTTTGCAAGTAGATGTACAAGAGCATAGCAGGAGAAGGAAATGTAGTAGAATCTGGCCTTTCAAGGACCGGGGCCTGATCACCTCAAAAGCCCCATACTTACATGACTCAAGCGCTAACAAGTATTGGCACTTGGTTCTTGTCTCTCTATGTGTACTCTGTTCGCCATCTGGTGCCATTACACACACACACACACACACACACACACACACACACACACTAGTGTAACTTGCTAAAACTTCAACTGTGTGATGACAGGGTACATAGCTGGCATTCTTTTTACTTATCTTGTACCCAATAATTTTTCTCACTTCCACCTCTGCTAGTGATGACATGGTGATGAATTTAATGTGCAGGGTTAACCTACCAGTAAATCAATAATCTGGTATCTCATCTGGAATACGGCAGTTTATTTGAGGCTTAAATTGATATTCCCTTACTCAGTCAGTGCTGAGGCCAAAGCCCTGCTTTCTAATCCCAGGTAGAGCTCTGTGAAAACCTGCAGTGACCTGAGACCTTGTGAGTGGGTGTGGAAGAAATTTCTATGTCTCTTCCTCTACCACTCAGAGCTCTTGAGCTTTCTCCTCCTAGGAATCAAGTAGAGATAGGAGATGCAGAATATTACAGATAGGATCTCTGAACAATCATTGTTGGGATATTTCTTGCTCTCCTCTTAAAGTTGTTGTGGTATAAAAAGGTTTAGAATTCTCACCACCAAAATTTCTTGATGATCTACTCATGGGCACTGCATGAATGCTGACTAAAAACAGCACAAGGTAAAAATGAATTTAAAAGCCCATTCTTTCCTTCTAGTGAGTTAATGCCCCATCTTACACATACAGACCTCCATATCTGTTTCTGAAGAGCCCTGAGCAAAAGATCTCAACAGTGTGCAACATCAGTGTATGAACTCAGAAACAGTAAAGATGTTTGTAAAGGGTCGGAAAAAATCAGGCATTTCAGAGGAAACATCCCAGAGATATTTACATTTCCTAATTAAGACTCCTTTGCATGTCTTCAATCCCTTATAAAAACCCAGTCTCTCACTCTGTGCAGTTTCTCTCCTAGAAATTTGCCTGCTGTCTCTCCTGACAATGTATTCTGATCAGGGTAAATTCCTACTGATAAATCCTTTTACCACCCATGTCATGGCACTCTGAACACTATCTGACACATTAGTTATTATTGGGGTTATCAGAGAGGGGAAGAATCAGCATTTTAAAAGGCTTACATTTTAAATGCATGTATTCAAAGTTACATAGGTTGTATATCTTTGTGGTTTTGAATAATGCTTCAATGAATATGGAAACAGAGATATCTTTCTGAGGCACTGATTTATTTTCTTTATGGGTAAAACCAAAAAAGTAATTTCTGGATTATATACAATTATATTTTAATGTTTGGAGGGACTTTCATACACTTCTCCATAGCGTGTTGTTCTTTACTGATTTTTTAAATTTCAATTTGAAAATCTCCTGTATTTCTTATAGGAAAACTTAGCATTCATAAACTACCTCAGTTTCTGTCTTTTTGAGAAAGTGTTTATCTCTAATTCATGTTTTGTTATACTTTGTGAGTGTAATATTTTTTATTGGCAGATTTTGTTTCTTTCAGCACTTTGAGTACACCATCCTATTTGGTCTGTAAGAGTTTTACTGGAAAAAAAAATCCTGAATAGTCTTATGGGAGTTCTTCTGTACAAAACACATCATTTTCTATGGATACTCTCAAAATCCACTTTTTAAATTTTGACAATAGAATTACAGTGTTTCTTGGTGTGGGTCTTTTCGGAATTTTCATACTTGTTGTTAGGCTTTGTGAATTCAGATGCTTATTCCTGCTCTCCTTTTAGGAGTTTTCAGCCATTATTAATTTAAATAAGTCTCATTTCCCCTTCTTTCTCTCTTCTCCATTTGGATTTCCATACTGCATATATTTGTCTAACAAATGGAGCCTCTGACCCTCAAGGTGTCTTCAGTTTTTTCATTCTTTGTTTTCTTTTTCCTCCTGTCATGGGTTGATTAGAAGTAATTTGTTGTTAAGATTGCTAATATTTTTTTCCCCTTGTTCTAATAGTCTATTGAAACTCTATTGAAAAAATTAATTCAGCTATTGTATTCTTAAGTTTTACAATTTTGGTTTTTTAGTTTAAAATATTTTCTATTTCTATTGAAATTCATATATTATTCATTGCTGTCCTGACCTGCACAAACCTTTTCATGTGCATAATTTTGAATTCTTTCCCAGGGAAATCTTTCACCTCCATTTTATTAGTTGGTTTCCTCAAATGTTTTTTGTGCCTTTGTTTAGAACATATGCTCTTATGTATTAAATTCGATTGAGTCTTTGTATTGTTTTCTGTGCTTTAGACCAGGAACTCACTTCTTTCATTTCTGTTAGGCTGATCTTGCTTCAGCACTGAACCTTAACAACTAACTTAGCCAGAGATTCTGGGTGCCTCTCAAGCTTTTATGCTTCTACAAGCCACCATTACCTCTCTTCTTAGTGCCCATAAGGGAATTAGAAGGAGGCAAAATCCCATCAGTGCCTTGTGATCTAAAAGATAAAAGACATTCATTTAAAAATAGCTGAAAAACAGCATGAAATGTAAGAGTTCTAGTTTCTTTTGTTTTCAGGGGGAAGTTTAACCATTTTGATTGTGTTGGTTCTTCCTAACTAGGAACAGGGAATATTTTTTCTGTCCTCTAATGTCCCTTTCAGTTTCCTTTTTCAATATCATGTAATTTTCATTATGGAGGTCTTTCATTTCCATAATTAGGTTAATACCTAAATGTTTATTTTTTTCTGATACTTTTATAAATGTATTGTTTTTATAATTTCTTTCTCAGTGAATTATTAACTTATAGGAATGCTATTGATATTTGTGTTTATCATTTTTTGTCTTTTTGAGACAGGCTCTCACTACACAGTTCAGACTGTTCTTGAGCTCAATTTGTAGCCCAGGTTGGTCTTGAAATTGCAATGTTCCTCCTGCCTCAGCCTCTCGTGCACTGCAATTACAGCTGTGTACCACCATGCCCAGCTTGTGTGTTTATTTTGTATCCTACTACATTACAGAATTTGGTTATCAATTTTAGGAGTCTTGGGTGGAGTTTTTGGATCTTGTAAATAAAAGACCATGTCATCTGTAAAAAATGATATTTTATATTTATCTTTTCCTATACTACTCTTTCCATTTTCTTTCTCTTGCCTCGTTATCCTAATTAATATTTCAAGGAATATGTTGAACAGCAGTGATAATAGACATCTACTTCTTAGTCTCCATTTTACAGAGAAGACTTTATCTTCTCCCCATTTAACACAATGATGGCAGTAGGTTGGTTATAAATAGCTTTTTAATTTTGAGATATGGTCCCTTCATAATTTTATTTTCAATGTTTTTCTCTGTCATGAATGGATACTGGATTTTGTCAAAGACCTTTTCTGCATCTATTGAGAAAATCATGTGATATCTGTCTGCTTTGTTTTTATGTGATGAATTCCATGTGTTGATTTGCATATTTTGATCCATACGTGCATCACTGGGATAAAATCTACCTACTTGGTCATGTTTTATGATCTTACTGATGATTTGCTGCCTTCTGTTTGCCTATATCTTGTTGGGATTTTTACAGCTTTGTTTATTAGACAAATTAGCCCATAGTTCTCTTGATTGGTTGAATAGTTGTCCAGTTTTATGATCACAAAAATGTTACTTGCTGGGAATTCTTCTGAGAATTTTTTTGCCAGTATCCCTTCTCTCTCAATTTTGTTAAAAATTTGAGTAGTATTGGTGTTATATCTTCCCTAAAGTTCTTATGCAATTTGGCTCTGAATCCATCAGGTTGTAAATTTTTCTTAGTTGGTAGGTTTTTTAAAAAGTATAGCTTTAGATGACTTCCGGGAAGATGGCGACTGGGTAGGCAGCAGAGAGAGAAACTCCCAGAGGATTATCACTCAGACAATGAAATATATCAATATGAAGACAGAAAGGAGAGAGGTGTGTACCCTGAACCCAAGAAGGATCTGAAATGGGAACTAAAGCCCTAGGAAAGACCAAGCAGAACCTCTCCTGGAGGAAAGGATCGGAGGGCCGCTGCGGCACAGTCGGAGGAAGAGATGGAGAAAGAGGAAGCCACTGCTTCAAACACACTCTTGGCCCAAGCCCTCGTTCCAGCAATCGCAGCTTCAGCTTTGGAGACCGACGCTCATGGAAGCCTCCCGACGCAGCCAGGGGATAGCTGAGTTCCAAGAGCTGGTCCAGAACTGGAGAGGAGAGGGCGCAGTCAGGAAAAGAGGCAATGGTGGTTGGGAACTTTTGTCAAATCCAGTGTGAGGATGAGAGGTTGCAACAGCCTGGAGTGCCCACCCTGCAGCAACCTTCCTAATCAGCACCGGGAGGCAAGGTGGAGCCAGAGCAGCCAGTACACATCCCACCACACCCAGCTCTGTGCCTGCCTCGAGGCTGTGGCCTCCTGCCTCTCCACTGTATGGGCGGCTGCCAGTGGGGAGCGGTGGTGTGCATCGGCAGCGACATCAGAGCCACAGCAACTCCCAGAGATCCAGCCAAGGAACAAATGGGAACTGGAGCACAACAGCAAGAGAGAGCTGCAGATGGAGGTGGATCACACGGCCCCATGCCCTTCTCACTCCAACATCAAACAGGAAGCATGAACTGAGTTACTGGGCTTCAGCTCCCACCCTGAACGCCCTCTGTGAGCACCTTGAGCCTCGGCGGCCTGCGCAATCACTACCTGTTCCTGACAGCAATGGGACAAGTCCACAGGCTTCAGGACTCACCCCAAACTACTAATACGAGCAACAAGAGTGTCTCCCTATTGCTTGCATATATGAACCTTATATGAACCCATGGTGACCGGGTAGGCAGCAGAGAGAGAACCTCCTGGAGGAATGCCACTCAGACATGGCAATATAGCAACATGTGAAGGACAGAGAGGAAGGAGGTGGATATCCTGAACTCGAGAAGGATCTGAAATGGGAACTGAAACCCTCAGAAAGTCTAAGCATAACCTCCTCTGGGGGAGGGGATTGCAGATCTGACATGGTGCAGTTGGAGGGAAACGAGATAGAGAGGGAGGAGGTTGCCGCTCCAAGCACACCCTTGGCCCACGCCCTCGTTTCGGCATTAGCAGCTTCAGCTTCGGAGACCCACTACCCAGCTGTAAGGGGTGGGGAATGGTAATACTGGAGATCAGTAGGAGGTGGGAGGAGAAAGAGCCTCTGGCATCAAGGCAACGGGACAGAGCCAAAAGGGTCACAGAGGGCACCCCATGGAGGCGCGTGCCCCACGGCTGCTCCACTGAGGGCCCCGCGGCTGCTCCGCTGTGGGCCCCACGGATGCTCCGTAGTGGGCCCCACGGATGCTCTGCTGTGGGCCCCATGGATGATCTAGCAGTGGGCCCCACAGCTGTTCCACTGTAGGCCCCATGGATGCTCCACAGTGGGCCCCATGGCTGCTCCACTGTGGGCCCCACAGATGCTCTGCTGTGGGCCCCGCGGATGCTCCGCGGTGGGCCCTGCGGATCCTCCGCTGTGGGCCCCGCGGCTGCCCTGCTGTGGGCCCCGTGGCTACTCCTCTGCTGCTCTGCAGTGGGCCCAGTGGCTGCTCCGCTGAGGGCCCCGCTCAGGGCACCTCATGGTCTGGACCCGCCCCCACCTGTAGCACGACGACAGGGTGGAGCTGGGCGGTCCGCTGTGAGCATATGTGCTTTCCCACCTCCAACCATGGCAGTTTGTATACACCCCTGTATGTTATAGTATAGTCTGAGGCAGCTATACCTCTTCTCAAGGCGAGAGTTCAAGGATATAGACAAACCCAGGAGTACAGTTATTATCACAGGGAAGATGACTGATTGAGTGGTTGGGCAACGGAGATGAGGGAGGAGAAAAATTAAATGATCAAATGGGCCATTATCTGTGTAACCGAGTAACAAAGGTGAGGGTAACATTATGTAGGACAGCATCCAGAGCTAATTCCCTTCTATGTTCTCTATAATTCTGTATTTCCTCAGTCGTTTTTGTATTAACAGAAGTGAAGATAACTTTATATTATACAGCATCCAGTGCAAATTCCCTACTATCTTCTCTATAATTTGGTATTTCCTTTAATGTTTATGTGTTAGCTAATGTGAAGATAACTATGTAATACAACATCCAGTTCTAATTCCCTACTATATTCTGTATAACTTTGTATTTTCTGTATTGTTTATGGCTTTCCTGGTTCATATGTCTCCATTCGTCTTTAAAATAAAATAAAATAATAAAATAAAATAAAAGTATAGCTTTAATACCATTGCCTGTTATTAGATTGTTCAAGATTTTTAACTATTCTTGATTCAGTTTTAGTAATTCGTATATAGCTAGAAATCTCTCTGTTTTTTCTGAGATATACAATTGTTTGATGTATGTGTTAGTGAAGTAGTTGATAATAACTTTCTGGATTTCAATAGTGCTTGCTGTGATTTCATCTTTTTCTTTTCTAACTGCATTAATTTGACTTTTTTCTTTTCTCAGCAATATTAGGTAAGGGTTTGTCTACTTTATTCTTTGAAAACAACAGCTTTTGATTAATTGATTCCTTGTTTTTTTTTTTTTTTTAGTCTTCACTAACTGCTGTTCTGATTATTATAATAACCTTCCTTGAACAAGCTCAGGGTTTGGATTAGAACTTGCAGTACACCATTAGGTTATGCATTTGAGTTCATTCTATTTTTCTGATGTGGGCATTCACTACTCTAAACTTTCTGCATAGGACTGAATTCAGTATGTTCCATATGTTATGGTACGTTGTACTAGAATTATCATTTAATTCTAGGAACTGTCTTATTTGTTACTTAGTTTTATCTGTGATCCATTGATTATTCAAGAGCATGTATTTTTAATTTCCAAATGTTTGTCTACTTTCTGTAGTTTCTTTTCCTATTTACTTCTTGTTTCACTGCATTGTGATCTGACAGTATATATGGTAACATTTCAATTCTTTTGCACTTACTTATACATGCTTTATTAACTAGTATGTGGTGTACTGTAGAGAAGCAACATATGCAGCTGAAAAAAGTGTATTCTGTTCTTATGCATGGAATTGTTTGTATGTATCTATTAAGTCCATTAGTTCAAAGGTTTTATTCAATTCACGTATTTCTTTATTGGATTTTTGTTAACTTGATAAGTCTGTTTGTAACAATGGGTATGGAGATATGCCCAATACAATTGTATTAATATTTATCTATTCCTTTTTGTTCTTTAGAGTGTGTTTTATGAAATTGTGTGCACTATATTTTGCTGTATTTATGTGTGTAATTGTTATCTTTTCCTATAGAAGGATTCTGTTAAACAATATTAATGTCAATCTTGGTCTCTTTTAATTAGCTTTGATTTGAAATCTACTTTGTCTATTCCCAATTGTTTTGGGATTGCTGTTGCATGAGAATATTGTTTTATACCCTTTAAATTTTATTTATTTATTTATTTATTTTCGCAGTACTGGGGATCAAACTCAGGACCTTGCACTTGCCTGGCAGGCACTTATGCCACTGAACTATACCCCAGCCCACACCCTTTAAATTTTAGACCATGAAAATTTTTTTGTGTTAGATGTGCTACAACATGTATAACAGCATACCATTGGATTTTGTCTCCTTATTTATTCTGCTAATCTATGTCTTTTGACTGATGAGTTAAATTAAATATCATGCATAGTAATTGTGTCCATCATAATTTTACTGCAGAAACAGATATAACACAAGCTACATGAATGTATAAAAAAATACAAGATTGGCTTATGACAGTCAGCCACAGAATTGGATAAGGAAGTGTACAGAGGGTGTCTGCACATTGGAGACTGAAAGATTTAGTCCAAAATCTGGAGTCACTGCAGTGTTCCATGCAAGGCCATACAGGAGGCTGATGGTCTGCAATGGAAAGTTGATGAGTCTGTACCAGAAGGTAGAAGATCCAAGGTGGAAGCCAAGAGTCCGCACTAGAAGCATGGAGACAATATCCAAGCTGAAGGCAAAGACTGGAGCTCCTCTAAAGAATGGAAGTCCCTCTGTACTTCCTCTGTTCCCTTTTATATCATCTAGGTAATGATCCACCCTAGGGTGGGTCCTCTATACTCTAAGATATAGAATTTCTGAGCCAATTTAGTAAACTTTCTAAACTTTTAAAGTTGACACAATCAATCAATCAGTACAGTAACATATGACACATAAGACTAATACCTGTCAGTGTAATAATTTCCTGTTGCCATTTTACTTTCTCTACTAACTATTTACTGCTCTCCCTTGATGTATTAATTTTATTTGCTCTTCTGCTACTTTTATCTTTATTGTCTCTTTCTAGGATAACCATGATAAATTTTTGGAGTGTTGAATTTGTGTTTATGAACTTTTCAAATTTTCTTTATCAAAGAAGTATCTTATTTCTCTCTCAATTTTTTTAATCTAGAAAGAAGTGGGAAAAATTTAGCTGTCTCTCAGTGGTACAACCATTGCGGAAATCAGTGTAGAGACTTCTAAAAAAATCTAGGATTAGAGGTCCCATTTGACTCAGTTATTTCTGGCCTGGGTAGTCTCCATTAATTTTGAATGATAGTTTTACAGGGTACATCAATCTGATTTGGAAATTATTTTCTTTCAGAGATTGAAATATTTCACTCCAAGCTCTTCTTCTCTTGATGGCTTGTGTTGAGAAGTCAGCCATGATTCTAATGGGCCTTTAGGTAATCTTTTTTTCTATAACAGCTTTTAATATTCTGCTCTTGTGCAGAGTTTCTGTGATCTTGGTTATTATGTGCCTGGGTATAGATTTATTTTGGTCATGCTAATTGGACTTCCATGCCTTACTAACTGTACATCAGATTCTTTTCCCGTGCTTGGGAAAATTTATGCTATTATTTCTGCAAATAGTTTTTTATGTGATTTTTGTTAACTTCTGCTTTTTCAATCACAAACATCAGTTGAACTGTTATTTATTATTGTTATTTGTTGTATTGTTATTCCCTCATCCCTTGTTATTTTTAAGATATTTTCCTTTTGTGATTGCCAGCCACAATGCTGCCTTCAAGGACTAAAAATCTGTCTTCTGTTTTGTTGAAGTGGCGTTTCCAGGTTCCAAAGGAATTTCTATTTTCCATATCTGTTTGCATCTGTTTCATGCATTCAATTTCTTAACCTATGTTGGTCATTCATGGTTTCCATCGTTTTCGCATGGTCCTCATTTTATTATCAATATTTACTCCAGATTTGCTAAGCAATTCATTTACTATTGTTGTCATTTCTCTTTATCTGAGAAAGTATTTCAATTCAACAACTGCAAACTGATACAGAGAAAAACAATGCAAGAATAATAGGTGTCAACACAAATCACATAAAAGGAATATTTGCAAATGTAAGACAGAAAATTTCCCAGCTATGGTAAAAGAAACTGACATACATATCAGTGAGGGACATAGAACTCCAACTAGCCATAACCAAAATAAAACTACACCCAGACACAAGAACAGAATATTAAAAGCTATTAGAGAAAATGAGCAGATCACCTATAAAGGAAAGCCCATCAGAATCATGGCATATTTCTCAACACAAACCATCAAATGAAGAAGAGCTTCAAGTGAAGTATCTCAAGTCCTAAAACAAAACAACCCAGATAGATGTATCCTGCAAAACTATCCTTCAAATTTAATGAAGAAATAAAATATTTCTATGACAAAGAACTTCATGAGCACCAAACCATTCCATTCTTTACTCCCATAGAATGGAAAACACAGAAGAAATGCTAAGATTCCCAGTTACATATGAATTACAAAATTTGAATCAAGAAGGTATAAAAATCTTGAATAACCCAATATCAATTATTGAAATTAAAAATGTGATTAAAAACCAACCAATGAAGAAAAGCCCACCCAGGTCCTGATAGATGCAGAGCTGAATTCTATAAGAAATACAGAGAAGATTTAATGCCAACACTCCTGAAATTCTTCAGTGAAATTGTAAAGGAAATAATTCTCCCTAACTCATTTCTGGAGGCAACTGTTACAGTAATACCAAAAGAACTACATGCCAATCTCACTAATGAACATCAATGCAAAAATACTCAATAAAACACTAGCAAACAGAATGCAGCAAATCATCAAGAAGATTACACAGCATGACCAAGTGAGATCATCCCAGGGATGCACGGATGGTTCAATATATGCAAATCAATAAATGCAATAAACCATATCAACAGAGCCAAAGACAAAAATCACATGATCATCTCAGATGCAGAAAAAGGTTTTGATAAAGCCCATCACTCATTCATGATAAAACCTTACAGTAAATAGGAATAAATGGTCTTTACCTCAATCCAATCAAAGCAATCTATGATTAATCAATGGCTAATGTCATACTAAATGAACAAAAACTGAAAGCTTTCATTTCAAAATTAGGAACAAGACATTGATGTCCACTGTCACCACTCCTATTCAACATAGTTCTGGAAACATTAGCCAGTGCAATTAGATAAGACAGAGAAATAAAGCCAATAAGGACAGGAAAGGAGGAAGTGAAATTATCATATACTCTCAGATGACATGATACTCAACATGGAAGACCCGCAAAACTCCATTAAAAGACTTATAGAATTAATAAACAAATTTGGTGTGGGCTTAGAGTGGTGTGAGCTCTTTTCATCTTCTTCAGGCTTGGGCATGAGTCCCCAGTGGACTGTGGCCTTCAATAACTTTCTATATATGACTGTCGTCTATATATGACTGTCATCTTCTTCAAAATTAATTGGCCTCCCCTTCGAAAGAAGATTTACTCCACAATTTGTAGAGATTTCAGTCCATAGTTGACTGGCTCCAAGGTAGGCCAGCATGGCCAAGAGCCATTGCAGAGGAGTGTGGCTCATAGCATAGCAGGCAGAAAGCAGAGTGCAGCGGAGGGTTGGGAGATGGTTTTATCACTCAGTTTAGTCAGGTAGAGAAGCTATGTGAGAAGTGTTCTCATTATCTATTTAGGCTCACAAACAGCTACTAATTTGCCAGGCAAGTGGTGTTAAAGTAGTTGCTTTGAAGGAAAAGAAAATGTGGATCCAAAAATAAAAAGTTTAAAGTTTGACTAGGGATTTGAAGGCATTAAGAGACGATGCAATCAAGTGCTTGAAACCGCAGATTTCCAAGCTAGACTGCCGTGTTTAAAGCCACCAGTCATTCGATATTGGTTCAGTTACTCATTTTGTCTATTATCTCACTTGTAAAATGAAGATACAGTTATCTAGGACATAGACACAATAAAAGTAAATGAGCAAATTTACCTAGAAAACAGATAAATAAAACTACAAACACGGGGTTTGAAACGTTGAAAGGACAGCATTAAAATTTTAAAGTTTTTATATTTGATGTTTCATATGGCTTTCTATATTTAGGGCTTTATTTCCAGACAGTACACATTCAGAGTTTCACTTGTGTGTTTTTTTTAAATAATAGAAGTAACTCCATTCATGGAAACTCTTTTCCTCTCCTTTTAATTACTTATTGAACAGATTTAATTTTTTGAAAATTTTCTCGCGAATTTTTTAGATTTTTCTTATTACCTTCCCTCTGATTTTATCTGACAAGTAAATTTGCTGAGGGCAAGTGATAAAATGACAGATAGAAGCAAAATAAAATACATACTAGTTCAGATAAGCATATAGCAGAAAAAAGCTTCTTTATTAGAATACTTTTAAAATGTGACATTCTTTCACAGTGTCTTAGATTAGACCTTGCTAAGTTTAATTTCCCATGTGTTTCATGTTAGCAATGTTGTCAATTACTTCATGAAAGAAGAATAAACTTATTTTTTAAATCAATAAAAAAGAAACTAAGCCTCTACATATGCTAAACAGTAGTGATACAATTAATAGACTACCATATTATTAGTATTCAAGGAATAATCATAAGCTGTTTCACAGTGGCAGAAAATCAAACATATTACCAGCAACAATAGTCCAGGATTTAAGTTCAGCTCCTTGTTGGAGGATTTAGCCGCCATAATGTAGTGCCTCCAAGGGAAGAGAAGAACCAGCTCATCTCACAACAGCAGGGAACACCATTTCTTTTCAGGGCTGTGTAAATAGCATACCCATGAGTATATCTTATGTTAAAGAAAATATGTATTGTCATGTTTCCCGGGGCACATTACAAACACTGACAAAAATTAGTTCTTTTATAAAATGAAAATAAAAGTGACTCAGGCATACAATAGAAACAAAGATAACTTTCACTGCTAATAAAAATGATGGAATGATGTGGCACTGTGAAGTCTTATTACCTAAAATAACAAAAGTAATTCTCAAAGGAGATGTCATTTCAAATACACAATGAACATTGTTCATAGCAGAAGTCACATAAAAGTCTGATTTTTGTTGAGAAACAAAAGAAGTTATTTTCAAAGTGCATAACTTGTTCGCAGTTCAACAGTTTATTTCTTTCTGCTAAATAACTCCTGGAAGATGTCCTATATTTATTTAATATGCACTCTCAAAATCTATACAAAGAAAAATGTACCTGCAAAATTAAATTTATATTTAAGGTTTTTTTTTCGGTCTTTAATTTTATAAAGGCAATCTTAAATGACTCTTGCATAGCTCCAAATGTGTATCAAAAAACTAATGTTAATTAAAAATACAATGAAAGAAACTTGATAAATAGCATTGTGGTTTCTTTTCACCTTCCTCTGACTCCCAAACAGCACTGCAGAAGGAACTGAAGTAGTAACATGATGTGAGTCTTAGCGCCACACTTTTCTATGTGAACTGTTGATACTGAATCTAATTATATCTACATCAAACATCATGAAGAAAAGAAAGTCTCCCCAGTTCTCAAATTGAAAAGTTGTTTCCTTGGAATTATGATTTGCTTTCAAACTCTTTATGAAAAGTTTAGCTTTTCCTTCTTCATCTCCAATGTCGTGCTGAATGCATTCCCCACCAAGGAAGCACTTAAAATTATATGCTGTGAAATTTGTAAATATACTTCATTTAACATTCACAAGTCCCTATTATGTAGCCACAGTGTTTATGATTCACAAAGCATTTTCTAAGACATAATCTCATTTGATTCTGAAAGAAGAAAAATAACTATTAGAATTTCACAACATAAACAGGCTGAAAATCTAATAGTTTGTACTTGGTCACACAGTTTGAAAGTGGAAGAAGTGAGGATCAAACCAAATTATACTCTGAAACTATTTCAACACCTTAAAAGAAAAGATCTTTTTACTTCCCAAACACTGGTGTCAGTAGCATTATTTTAAAAGGTTTGATGTTTCTCAACCCCAACATAAATTCCTGCAAAGACAAGGGAATTCTAGACATTGTTAGTTTCTCCCTATGTTTTTAAATTTCCTACACTTTTTCCAGTTCATTATAAAAGTAACCAGTGTAGGTGCTACAGAAATTTTAGAGTTATGTTACATTTTCATATTTTTTTCTTCTTAAAGTATATAATTTCTTTAATGTAAAATTTATGTATCATAAATTTGCACCTACGTTGTCAGGAGAGGGTAAATGACCATAGCTTTTCCCTTTGTATTCCCATGACTGAACACATTACCAGGCACCTACTAGACATTGAGCTAATATTTGATGAATTTAAATAGATATAATTTAATTTAATAACACTGATGTTTTTTCCATGATTCTCAGTACACATGTATCTATGGGATCACAAAAATCATGTCCTATTTTTCATTTAATCCATTGCTAAACTTAGAAATTGAGTCAATTCATCTTATCACCTATTTTGTGTTATTAGCATGAATAGCTCCAACTTATGGAATACTGCAAAACCCACATCAACAAAGAAATAATCATATGATGTTATGAGTCATTCATTTATTTAATGAGCATCCATGAATCACTAATGTGAACTGGGAAGATTTAGAAGTAAATGTAAGATGCCCTGCTACATAGTGCTTCTATTCTGATGATAGATATTAAACCCATTAAAGAGCAAATACATAACATGCCAGTCAGAAATAAGTATAGGCAGCATTCTAAAGCAGGAGAAGAGAGAGATACCAAGAGTTATCTCAGGAGTGATAGGCAGGGCTATTTTACCCAGGGGGTAGGTAATGATATTTAACACTTTCTCTTTAGTGAGACAGGGAGTGAGCCGAGATGTGCAGTGGGATGGTGATGCTGGGACTGATGCAAAAAATAATATGGGAGAATCTTAAGTGCACACACCTGCTTCCCCCGTCTCTACAATAGTGTCGTGAACTACTGGATAAAGGACAAAAATCAGTGTCCCCTCTGAATAATTCAATTCAGAAACCACTAATTTCTTTGAAAAAGCCATGTGAACACAGTGCGTCTTTCTCTCCTCATAGTTTGTTTCCTACGCTGCGATAGAATTACCTTCACTGCACCTACTCTCATGTAAAATATAGAGAACATCCCAAGGAGTGAAAAAAGATATAGTGCATGTGCATTTGTATGCAGATGTACATAGAAATCAAAATACATATAATAACACAGACATATAGGATGACTGTATAGGTGGCATGCATATACATAGCATATAAGTAAAACTGTGTACAGGATAAAATTCAGAACATGTAAGATTTTTATCTGTTGTGTTCACCTGTGCATGTCATAGATAATAAATATATGCATTGTTTGGACTAGTAAATGTACAAAATAAATTCTCTGAAATACAATTTACACCGTGTCAGATGTACCCTCCTGAACAACATTGTCGCCATTCCTTTACTGACAATACTCTAAAGCAAAGCATAGCATAACACAGTTAGAATTCTGGTGGTAGCTAACTCCACAGAATCAGAATTGATGTTGGTGAAGAAAGGGAAGAGAAAAAGAAACTTGGGCTGTATCTCTCACAGAAACTTGTTTCATTTCTTTACAGTTGAAAGAGAAGTTGGGTAAGAGATTAGATGCAATAGTAAACCATTTCAGTTTAAAAATTTCTCATTTATTTTTTGAAGAATTTACGGAATATTAAATATTAAAAACTATAACATATTTTAAGGGCCAAAGGACCTTCCTGATAACAGAATATAAAATTATCTTAGATTAGTTTAGTAAAAGGAAAGTTAAGAAAATTTATTTTTGTCTCAGGGAAAATATCTGAGTTTTTAAAGTAGAAAAGCTTCAACTGACAAGACACAAGTTCCACTTGCACTAGAGCAGATTCACAAAGAGTAACAGCAAGAGTGAACATTTTATTGACAAGTGCCAGGTAATCTGAAATGAATTTGACCTACTATGTCTTATGTCACTGTCTGTTTGCCAGGTAGCTAGGCACAGTCTGAGTTCTACTCTTAAACCTGGCATTTGCTTTGGGCAAGTTACTTACCACTTCAGCTTAGATACATTCACCTACAAATATATGGACAAGAATATAACACTTTAATATTGTCTTTTACATTATTATATATTATCTTTGTAGGATTCTAAACAATTATTAGTATAAGTACTTAAGAAATATTACTCCCAAACATTACTGTCTCTTCTTTTGTAGATACAGAAATCAAAGCAAAAAATGTAAGAAAATTGTTCTAATTTATCTACCTTGAAAATGAGATTTGTAAGGAATAAACACTGGATACATCTTTCATTGGTAAACATGATCAATAAAATGCTTACCTTGACTTAGAGGAGATATAGGCTAGGTCTCTTTTGGAGTTGAGGAGTTGGGATGATGGGCTGAAGCTCAGTTTTGTGAAGTTTGGGAAAGCTCAGTCTCTCAGTAGACCTGCAATTCACACAGGTGTCTTCTGCACTCTGTCATTGCCACCGTCTCCTTCATCAATCACAGATGTCACTTATCTTGCAAAGGTGAAGCCACACTCTGCACAGCAAGGGGACCCCCATTCCTCCATTTATAACGTGGAAAAACAGGAAGTCAGGATTTGACAGCTGCCTGGCCTGAAGTATGGCACCATTTTGCTAGTACACATTAGATTCTGCCTCACTTGTAACAAACGGACTCGGTTTTAGAACAGTTTCCATAAGAAACTTTGATTCTAAAATTTGAAAACTATTGAATGTTTCAATTATGATACAGCTTTACATCTTATTTTATTTTTCTATCAAAGAAATTGTCACCCAGAAGATATTACCAAAGAGATTGAATGTACAATTTTAAATAATTTTAGCTATATCATCCATTGAAATTTGTTCTTTGGACCTTAGTAGAGTGAAATGCTATCATCTGCCTATTTGGTCTCCTTTGCATGACAGACTTATGGAGAAAGATTCTGCTTCCGGTTCTCTGTACAAGGATCCGTAACAATAGATCGCAAACACAGACAGAAAGGGAATGAAGAGGAAGGGAAGGGGATGAAAACAGAATTTATGGCACGTACATGCACCAACTTCCCATAAGGAATGTGACCCTTATGCACAGTAAACATGTATTCATAAAAAGTTAAAAATTTTGAAAAGTCTAGGTAAGAAATGAAGCTGGGAAAATATGCACAAAATGAAGGAAGAGGACAATGAAAACAACCTGAAATACATGTGATACGGATGTTTTAATAGACAGATAAATATTTTAAATTAGTTGATATAAATATGTTCATTGACTCATGGGAAAAATAAGAGAATATGAACACATGGAGCAAATATTGGCAGTAATTGAAAATTCAGGATGAAATAGAAATTCTAAAAGCAAATGATATAAATATGGAATGGAAAATCTGAATAATTTTAACTTAAGACTGAATACAAGAGAAAAAAAGTAGCTGCATTTAAACATTGACCAGTAAACCAGACATGATTACTGTGCCTAGATTCCTAGCTACTCCAGAGGATAAGGCTTGAATACCATCAATTTGAGATAAATTTGGACAACTTTAGTGAGACCTTCTCTCCAAAAGAAAAAGAGAAAGAAAAAGAAAAAGAAGAAAGAAATAAAGAAAAAGAAAGAGAAAGGTAGAAAGAGAGAAAGAAGTGGGATATAAGGTATGTGGTTCAGTGCTCTCAATTCTTAGTGCTAGAAAATTAGAAAGGAATGACTAATGGACTGAATCCAGTGTAGAAAAAACATTAAAATTTAAACAAAAGTTATGTGAATTGATAGTATTATGCATATATCATATGTGCTATTGGAGTTTAAGAGAAAGAGGGAAAAGACAAAGATTGGGGCAAAATATATATTTACAGTAATGATGGTCAGAAAAAGTCACCCATATTTAGTAAGAAAAATTTTCCCTACTAAATCAAGAAGCACACTGAGCACTAATAAGCATTTTTTTAAAAACCCTGGGTATAACATAGTCTTCTCATATTCCTAGTTTCTTCACCTGAAGATCCCATGGCAATTCTATTTCTTAATTCTTTTCAGAAAGAATTTTAACAATATATTAACTCGTCTAAAGTTTCTAATTTTTTATCCTGCTCTCTCTCAGTCACTCCTGCTTTCCCATATATCAATACACCATGTTCCATATATTATGTTTTTAACTTATGTGTCTTACCTAGTCCTTAATTATGTGTCTTACCCAATCCTCTTTCGTATCCAAATATTTCTTCTATGTTGATATTTTTAAAAATTCTTTTTGGTGGAGCTTGGAATTCTATCACCCGTTTACTCTTTTATGTCCTTTCAGTATTACTTGGTTTTATTTGAATAGGTTCTCTCTCTCTCTTGTCTCAAAATCTCTTTCTCAATATATTTACTTATTATTTTCTCTCTTTTCTTCTATTTTATCTCTATTTGATATTATTTACCATTTCATTTTTGGATTTCTCTGTTACTATTATCTAATACCATTTATTGTTTTGTTCCTTGAAAGGATTTTTCATATCAATTCTACCACTTTCTTCATACTTTCCACTGCCTAATTTTTCCAAATTCTGTTTTTTCATTCTTCCATTTCCATAACCTCTAAACTTGCTACAATAATATAACAATTAGTTCTTATGATTCTGTAGATAGTTAACTATACCTTACTAAGGTTGAATACTACCCTGTTGTTGATAGAGGTAAGATTGCTCTATTGGGTAGATATTTAGAGTATATCAATATCTGGTTTGTTTTAGAGTTTAAACTCCAACTATTGATCTCATGTCTATGGTTAAAGGTGTTAGTAATTAGTTTGTCATTATCCAGTTTGTATTTGATGCTATTGTTGTTATTGATATTACAGCTTTAGCCAAGGTGACATAGTTCTTGCTATCATTTGGTTTTCTCTGCATGTCAAGATCTAGATTTCCTGGGAGTCATAAACAGTACTGCAATCTATTACCAGAGAACTGAGCACTGGGACAAATAGGGTGTATCCTCCCTTCCCTAATAAAAGGAAATGTTTGCTTCCTATATCAGACCCAAAGGCAAATAGCTAGCTATGCCTAGAGAAAATCTCTGAAAAGTTGACGTTACCTAAAGAGATCTTGACACTAGTAGTAAAACTACCCAATATAAGAAATTTGCAAGACTAAGAACAAAAGACAAATTAAAAAAAAAAAAGAGGGAAAAACAAGAAAATGAAAAGACATAAAACAAAATGCCCCCAGAAGCTCCCAGCTCTTCTGAAGCAAATCCAGAGGGAATGAGGTCAAAGAAATATTTAAACAGGAGAAATATCTGAAATGGATGCAGTAGAAGTAACAAAACATCAGTAAGATACTCAGTGAGCTCAAACAGAGATAGTTATAGAGATAAGGAAAGAGTTAATGACCCTAATAATACAAATGATTGGTGAGTCTAGAGAAGGCACTACTAATAAAATAGATATTAATGAAATGTTTTTAAAAAGTGTGAAAACCAGGAATGCCATTAGAAAAGAATTGGAGTCCATAAAACAGGTTCAAAAACAAATCAAGGGACTAAAAGCTATTGAAACTATACTCAGCAGAACTGATTATTGGGAGGACAAAATATCAAATCTAGATTACCGGGCTATGCTTGGTGATCAAGTAATGAAAAACCCTAAAAATAGCTAAGTACTGTAAAGAAAACTGATCCAGGATTTTCTAGATGATGAAAAGAAGATGAATTAAGACTAATTTAAGATTAATGGGAATCAATGAAAAATTAGAAGATAGAATAAAGGGCATAACACCTGTTTATAGAAATAATAGCAGAAAACTTTCTCAGGATGGAAAAAGAATTTGATATACATATAAGTGAGGCATATCAAATCCCAAATAGTCATGATCGGAAAAGAACTACACCAACATATATAATACTCAAGATTCCAGAAATTCAACACAAGAACAGCATCTTAAAAGCTGCTAGAGGAACGAAACAATCCACCAATAAACAAAAGCTAATCAGAATTATAAGGCTTCTGAACACAACTCTAAATTCAAGGAGAGATTAAAGTGAAGTGTTTCAAGCCCTAAATGCAAACAACTTTTAACCAGTTTGGCATATTCTGTAAAATTATCTTTCAAAATTGATGGAGAAATAACATACTTTCATGATAAAAACATAAAGAAATTCATTACCACCAAAGCAACACTCCAAAAATTCTCAACCATATCCCAGAAAGAGACAATGTCAAAACCCTAACAGAATGAATTGTTCAGGAGAGGCAAGTAATTAAATAGAATGGAAAGAAAGGGAATGAATAGAAGGAAAATAATATAATGGCAAGGATATTAATACATATCTGTTATAACCATCAATATGAATGGTCTCAATTCACCAATAAAAGACACAGAATGGATCATGAAAAAATACCCACCAATGATCTGCATATAGGAAACATTTAGCCCAAAGAGAAATTTATAGACTGAAAGTCAATGGATGGAAAACAGTATAATAATATCCCATGTAATAGGAACTCATAGAAAAGCAGAAGTAGCTATCATAATTGCATATAGTGTATTTCAAGCCACAACTGATCAGAAGAGTTAAGGAAGGTTATCATACAGCTTAGGAGAATGATATAACAGGAAGAGATAAAAATGTACATTCAACTATCAGTGCATCCAACTTTGTAAAACAAACACTAATAGACATGAAAATTCAGATCAGCATGGATACAATTGTATTGGAAGAATTCATTACCCATTGTCACAAATGGATCAACCTGACAGGAAATAAAGAAATACTAGAGTTCAACCAAACTTTTGAAAAAATGGATTTAATAGACATCTACAGTATTCCACGTAACATAAACAAAATCATATCCTTCTCAGCAACATGTAGGACTTTCTCCAAAATGACCACATATTATCCCACAGAACATGATTCAGTAAGTGCAAAGGATTTAAAATTATCTGATGCATTTTGTCAGATCATAGTGCTAGAAATAAACCACAAAGGACACCAAAGGCATGGAAGTTAAATAATACCCTCTTGAATAATCATTGGGTCACAGATGAAATTAAAGAAGAAATTAGATAGGTCGCACAACCAAATAATAATGCCCATATGATATATTGGAATTTATGGGATGCAATGGAAGGAGTCCTAAGAGGAAAGTTTAAAGTGGTGAATTCCCATATCAGAAAAACAGAATGAGCTTTAATAAATAACCTAAAACTCAAGGCTCTAGAAAAATAAGAACAAACAAATCTAGTATGAGGAAGAAAACTATAAAGATAAAAGCAGAAATTAATACAAATGAGACTAAAAAAATACAAAAAAATCAATGAATCAAAGAATAAATTCTTTGAAAGATTAAATAAAATGGACAAATCCTTAGCCAACCATATCAAAAGAAGCAAAGAAAAGAAAAATGATGAACTTACAAATGATTCTGCTTAAATCCAGATCATTGTTCACTAGTTTGAGAACTTGTACTCCAATAAAAGTTAAAATTCATAAGACATTGATAGAAATCCTTGATACATATGAATTACTAAAACTGCATCAAGAAGATATAAAACTCCTGACTAATCCAAGATGTCTATGAAATTGAAGAACTAAAAATATCACCAACTAAGAAAAGTCCTTGCCTTGACAGATTCACTGACAAAATATACAAGAATTTTAGAGAAGATGCAATGCCAATACTCGTAACCACTTTAATAAAATTGAAAGTAAATTGAAAGGGAAGCAGTACTCCCAAAGTCATTCCTGGAAGCCAGCATTACCCTGATACAGAACCAGGTAAGTACTCAATCATAAAAAAAAAACTACAAACCAATCCCTTTAATGAACACAGATGCAAAAATCCCCAGTAAGACAACGTGAAACAGAATGGAGCAAACCATTAAAAAGATTATACATCAGGACCAAATCAAATTCATTACAAGGATGGAGATATAGTTCAACATATAAAAATCAATAAATGTAACACATCACATTAACAAAAGCATTTTACATACATCCAACAACCATTCATGGAAACATCATAAAGGAAACTGGAATAGAAGTTCTTTTTCTCAATCAAATAAAAGTCATTTATAACAATCCAACAGTCAACATCAAACCAAATGGAGAATAGATCAAAGTATTCACTCTAAAATAAGAAAGTAGTGAGGATACCCACTACCACCATTCTTGTTCAACATAGTTGTCAGAACACTAGCCAGAGTAATTAAATAAGAAAAAGAAAGAACAGGAAAGATAAATAGGAAAAGAAGAGGTTAAGTTATCATTATTTGCTGATGATAGGACCCTTTACATTAAAGACCACAAAAACTCACATGAAAGACTCCTAGAATTAAAAGCCAAATCGAGTACCACAGTAGGATACAAAGTCAGCACTCCAAGATCAATAGCATTCTTGTACACCAATGACAAGCTGACCAAGACAGAAATTAGGGAATCAACATTTTTCACAATAGCATCAAGGAAAATGAAGTACCTAGGAATTAACCTAACCAAAGAAATAAATGATCCCCACAAAAATTAGAGTACTCTTTCAAAAAGGAGATTGGCTGGGATACAAGGAAAAGAAAAGATACTCCCTATTCCTGGATAGGTAGAAACAATATAGTGAAAATGACCATAGTTTCAAAATTGTTACACAGATTTAATACAGTTACAATCAAAACATCAAGAGTATTCCTCACAGAACAGAAGATGCAGGAACAACTCCAGGTTCATTTAGCTACTTTCTCTTTGACAAAATGATCAGAAGTCTTCACTGGAAGAAAAATAGCCACTTTAACAAATGATGCTGAGAAAACTGGCTTTCCACATGCCAAAGATTGAACCTAGACCCATCTCTGTCATCATGTACAAAATTAAAATTGAAATGGATCAAGGATCTAAATATTAAAACAGAAACAAATAATCTGCTGGAAGATAGAATAGATAAAATTCTTGAAGATATAGGTGTAACTAAAGACTTTCTAAACAAAAACCCAGTTACAGGAAATATTACAAAGAATTTAAAAATTAGATCACATCAAGTTAGAAAGCTTCTGCACAACAAAGGAAAACACCAACAGACAGAGTAGGTGACAAACAGAAAGTGAAAAAAAATTTTGTAACCTTTCCTCAAGCAAAGGACTAATATCTAGAATATAAAAAGAACTTAAAAAATTAGATTTACTCAAATTCAAAGATGCAATCAAAAAAGAGCCATCTGAGTTGAATAGACATTTCTCAAATGAAGAATACAAAGGTTGCCAGTAAGTACATGAAAAAATGCTCAACATCACTGCCCATTCAATACATGTAAATTAAAACAACACTGAAACATAACCTCATGCCAGAAATAATGGATATCATGAAGATACCAATCAATAACAAGTACTAGCAAGGCTGAGGGGAAAATAGAACCCTCTTCACTGTTGGTAGGAGTATAAGTCGTTACAACTTTATCTTACTCATCATTTGTGAATCATTTGCTATCACAGAAAAAAAAGAATATGCCAAACCTAAGACTAATATCATATTATGATAAAATACTTCACAAGCAGATCTTAAGATAGGGTCAAAGCAAGGATGATAATTTTCACTATTCATATTCAACAAGGAAATTTTTCAAAATAAAATAGATAAGAGACATAAATGGAAAATTCTTCGTTCACAGATGTTATGATTAAATGTGGAGAGAATTCTGTCATGTTAGAAAACACTTTTTTTGTAAAAAGGGCAAATAGTAAGTATGTAAAGTTTGTCGGCCATTGGTCTCTTCTACTCTGTTATAGCACTAAAGCAACCATAAAGGGTATGTAAATGAGTGGGCAAGTTAGTAATTCAATAAAGTTTTATTTTGAAAAAGCTGGATTTGTCCTATATATTACAATTTGTTAACCTCCTATAGTTCACTTAATCTACAGCTAATAAAATCTACTGTACTAAGAACATTTATCTGGATGACAAGAATTAAAATAATGTATGTTATAATCAAGAATAATTGAAAGTAAAAATTTGAAAATGTTATTAATATCACTTAACATATCAAATACATAGAAATGCACAAAAAAGTGAAAAATATTGAAAACTAAGAAACAGAAAATCACACACTGCTGGAAAATTTTAAGACAAATTGTTATACCATTTTTATGATCATGGTATCTCCCCTGCCAGGTAAGTATGGTATACCATTTTCATAGAGTAGAAGACATAACAGTCTCATGGAAAAGAAGACTATAAATATTTTTTAAGATACTAATTCCCCAAAATAGTTTTATAAAATTCACCAAATACCAAACATAAATTTGCAGACATTTAAAAAATAGAAATGCATGTTATTCCTGATTTTTAAAGCTCAATGGATCTAGAATATATAATTATTTAAAACAATTTATTGGAGGCTTTACATTTCTATAAAAAATTTCATAAACTGCCAAATAGTTTCTCTAGTCAAGACAATATAATTTTGGTACAAGATTATCAAGGAAGAGGGCCCATTCATAGACCTGCTCTTAGATGGTTGGCTTTTTACAAAGCCTGAGTATAAATACAATGATGGGAATTCAAGTCTTTCACCAAATGGTGCTAGACCAACTGGGTATTCATATGGAGTAAAAGAGTCTCAATCTTACACCATGGTGAAAACAACACTTATTCTAGATTACCTATGTCTGAATATAGACACTAATTATGAAAAGCCTCCAGAATAAATTGTAAGATATTATCTTTATGACATTCAAGTAGGCAAAAGTTTTTTGGACAGTACAGACAAACCAGTGATCACAAAATAAAAATAAGTACTAGTTAAACTCTCAAAGATAGCAATATCTCTCTATCAAAAGATACCATTAAGAAAGTGAACAGGCAAGATATAGATTGAAAGAAAATATTTGGCATAAACAAAGGACACATTTTTAATATATAAATAACAAATATTGGTTATTTTAAACAGCTAAAACATCAAATACATAGTTCACAAAGAAAGATATATACTTAATAAGTGTATTGTAATATGATCATTCACCAAAGAAACACAAATTGAAACTAAAATGAAATGTTGCAACACCTATTGAATAGCTAAAATGAAATATGCCAAATATTGAGAATACTATGTATTGATGAGGTTGTAAAGCAATTAGCCCACTCTTACATTGCTAGTAGGAGTGCAAAATATTTTTTAAAAAGCTGTAAAAGTAGTTGGACAGTTTCTAATAAAATCAAACATAAAATATTCTATGCAGCAGAAATTCCATGCTTAATTATGGACTTAAGAATATAAAAAATATTATGGCTTGAAGTAGTTTTATTAAAGACCACTCAAATCCTGAAGAATGGATTTTTAAAGTTTATATATTTGTGCAGTGGAATGGAATATTAGTAGGTATAAAAAATAATAAAGTACTGCACAGATGATACGCAAATGTATAGATACATTTTGAAGTGAAACAAGCCAAACATAAAATTTATAAACTATAATATCACAAGAAAAGAGCTAATAATATTGAATGCAAAATTTTATTGTCCACAGTGATATTTTGTATAAATATGGAAGGGGCAAAGAATATCTTACTTCAGTGCTATTTCTAATTAAAAATGCACAATCTGATTCTAGGGAAACATCAGGAAATGACCACTGACATTGTAAAAATTGCACAGATAGACCACAAAAAATGTCAAGGTCAAAAAGTAAAAGGCTGAGAAAATGTTCCACACTAAATACTACAATAGTTTTGACAACTAAATGCAATATATAACCTTGGAAGGAACTCTCTTCTGAGAAAAAAATACTGAAGGTATTATTGAGACAATTGAAACAATTTTGAATGTGGAATCTCAATTAAATTATAATATCATGTTAGTGTTACATTTTCTGATTATAATTACTCTGTGTCTATGCCAGAAAATGTGATTTTTTTTCCCTAGGGTAAAATACACAAAAGTACACAAAGGTACATGTTATCTTCAATTTACTTTCAAGATACACACAAAAATAAAGACAGTATGATAAACATATAAAGAGAGGGTGATAAAACAACTAGAATGCTATGAAAACAACTGATTAATTTGGAGTACTACAGATTATTCTTATAGTTTTTCTGTATATTGAAAATTATGAGATTAAAATGTGACTAGTGGAAGCTGAATTACACATTTTTAAGGTATCCAGCAAGCTTACAACTTTTGTTTTTCTCTGGACTCCTGCCCCAAGAGTATAATTTCAGGTACACAAATTTGTTCTGTACAGCACCCCTAGTTACTACCCCCTAGTGACGACCCCCCCCCAGTTACCACTAACAGAAGGTGAAGATCTTGCTCAAAGGAAACACCATGGTTTTTCTCCCAGGGTCTCTTAAAGACTGGACTAAATGATTGTTTGAGAAAAAAATGAATGTCCTTTTTAGCTCACTGACAGGTTTTCCTAGAGTCAGGCTTTCAGTCTGGCTATGTGTCTGTGTGTTCCTCATAATTGCTAATCTGACAGTTTAATCTGATAACGGCTCTGAGGCTCTGACTTTCATGGTGCATTCATTTTCTACTGAGGAGAATTAAAACTTTATGCACAAGTCCCTTGCCTCTGCATGGTCTGCTTGCCTTATCGCTCTCTGCGTTGTGCAAGCTTCCTGCGGAGACTGCTCCCAAAGGGCTGAGCCCTCTGTCTCCTCTCTGAGGTTTACTTCAAGAGAGTAAGTAGTAGAAATTCAATTTTGCCTTAAATTCAACCCCTATTCTCCAACCTTATTTTGCTAGAAATAAAGCTGATATTTTTATCTTCATCTGTCTGGTTCCTAGCACTCTAAAATTGTTCCGCATGGGGAGTAGGGGTGTGATTAATTATCACCCTGCAACTGCAAAGCCTGCCAGGCACTCTGCAGGGAGGCTGGAGAAGCACATGAAAGCGTCCTCCAGGAAAAGATAGGACACAGACTTGAAAAGATAGACATTGATGAAGTACAAAGCCCTAATGACTTTTTAATTTCATATTCTAGTAGCTTCTTCAATTCTAGATACATTTCTTTCCATCTTTGGATTCCAAAAGATATACAACGATCCTTTAGAATAAATCTTTTGAGACCTTGAAAGAAGCCAAAGAGTCTGAACTAATTCCGGGCATGATTTTTTTTTTTCTGCCAGTATGGGAGACAATTAAAATTGTGTTTATCTGAATTCCACAACGGTATATAGGCTACTTATTGGTTGTGGGAAAACTTCTTCCAAGAGCTATCTAGAATCCAAGGCCAGTGAGAAAGATGTGATCACAGGCTTGTATCCCAACATGGTGTCCTCAGCATAAGCCTTGGGAGTGAGGCTGAGATGGAAGAGGAATATTAGTAAGGATTCATGCAGACTAGGCTGACACTGGGGAACTCATGACCTTCCCTTTGTTTAATTCACAGTGTTCTAAGTTCTAAAATTGAGGTGAAGGAAACATAATTCAAACAGTCTATAAACAGCCCTCACCAGATGACTAGTACTGAGGCCCATTTCAGCAGAGATAATACAGTGATTCAAAATTAGTTAAGAATGTTCAATGTGGAATTTGCTAAGATTTAGATATATTTAACATCCTCTGAGGCAAGTTTGATATTACCTCAGTGGAATTGAAGTGCATACAATTATTTGAGCTGACTAGAGAGTCTTTATGTGGGTTTTGGAGGGGGTTAATGTTCAGGCCTTCTTTATTGTAGTATAACATTCTGCACACTCAAAAATCCCTTTCAGAATTACCTGAACTGTGTTTCTGAAGTCATGATGCTGGTAGTGGTTGTCCAAAACAAAGAGAGAGAAGAGCGCCCCTATCTGACACAAACTATTTCCCTGGAACGAGTTAGGCATAGAAGAGTGTAAAACTACTGTTATTCTACCATACAAGAAAGTGGATTGGAAAACCAACATAATTCCAGTCTCTGATCTGGCATGTAAGGAATTTACAAGTCACCACATTATCTTAATACCTACAAGTAGAGCCAACTGAAATATTAACAAATCTTCTTAGGCTTATTACAAATGTAAGGTTATACAGCACTTTGATGTTCCCAAATTAGAGAAAAACATGGGCAGACACAGAGATGCACAACTTACTGGAGGCATCTAGTAAGCAGAAACTGCCATGGGAATTATTGCTGAATTAGGAAAAGCTGAAATGTATCATGAGTGGCTTAGTCTGTGAAACCCCATAGATAGGGTACACTACAAGTCTCTGAGTTTTAGCTATTAGATCTCCACCAGATCCTCATTCTCTTCTGTGTTCAGCAGAGAAAAAAGAGAATAAACTATTTTGGAATATAATCAAGTCTCATAATGTTGTTTTATTTAATATTCCCCTAATGCTATAATGGAGTCGAATGTCTATTCCATTTGAGCTTCTGCAACACTGCAGAACAGCACATTACACAAGTATGTGTGGTGATGGTGGTGTAAATCTATTGCACTGGCAGTTTAGTAAAAATGCAGCACAAACAATTATGTAGACTACACAATATGATAAATAATTGTTACTGGTTTATATATTTACCATTGTACAGTGTTTATCATCATTGCCATCATCATCATTATTTCAAAGTATACTCCTATTTAGTTAAAAACAAGCTCAATGTAAAGGAGTGTGTCCTGATTGGTCAGCCGCAACCTCACACATCTCATGTCTAAAGGGTCTCCTGACTACACCAAGCAGCTATGCTGAGTAATGATTTGACCATTTGGGCTGTATAAGTATGCCGAAAGGTGTTCACACAATGAAACTGCCTCAATACTTTTCTCAGAATGTGCCCTCAGTGGTGTACAGAACATGTAAGTGTATTCTGCAGCATTCTGCTTCTTCTCTTAAAAAGCCAGCAGGATTCAATCATTGGTATGCTGCCCTCACGACTTTATCTAATCCTGATCATTTTCCAAAGGCCCAAGTTATAAACACTAGAGTCAAATTGCTTTATCACAATGGAGAACAAATATAAACACATAAATCCTTGGACAATATCTACAAATTGCTTCCAAATCATATTAGTTATATACAAGAAACCTACTTCCGACTTACACAGGAATTTCTTCTGTGTGGCAATGCCAATGTTTGATCAAACTTTTGAATCTCTACAAAGACAAATTCAGTGTTTTTAGTTTAAAGCTCACACTCTCCAAGACACATATGTTATCAGTTATCATTGAAGAAAATTTTTTTCCATTTTTTTTTCTAGAAGAAAGCAAAATCTGTGAATAGTAGAAAGAACTATCCATGGTCACAACATCACGCTTGGCTATTTATGTAAGAGATCACACAAAATGAGTGTTATGGTTGATACGTTGTGTCAACTTGGGGAGTCTAGAGATTTGGCTGAGTGATTCAGCAGGAAGCCAGGGTGCTTACTTTGTACACATCTTGAGCCTGTAGAGCATTGAGATTGTGTGAGAGCTACATGCCCCCTGGGTGGGGGTAGGCTGTTTACAAGCTAAGGGAGAAAGAGACTGCTTGCAGCCATTCCTCCCTTTTTGCTCTTGTGGTTTTTGCTGTGCTCTGCCGCCATGAATATTTGCCCTCTGCCATGTGCCACTCTGCCTCTGAGCCAGCCAAGTATGGACTGAAATCTCCACAAACTGTAAGCAGAATAAGCTTTTCCTTCCTTCATCTTGGGCGTTGGGTATTTTGTCTCAGCAATGAGAAAAAAGTAACAAAGACAATGAGGAAAATGGTTGGTCTAAATAGATGGTTCGTGGTTCATTTGGGGATTTTTGTATTTATTTTCTCTGTATGCTAAGAAGGGGATTGTGTTAGGGAAATGGTCAGGAACACAGTCACCCTGAATTTGAGGATTCCAGGAAGGATCTACTACAGTAACTCCTACAGTTACTCCAAAAGAGAATCCTAGTCCAGTTTATTAAGCTGGTCTTTTATAGTTAGAGTTAGGATGCTTACCGGGAGGGGATTACCCAGAGTGAGGTGGGAGGGCTGCGAATGGCTGTATACATGACTAACCATGGGCACTGTGGTCTAGCAAGTGAAGCACATGTGTCCTGCCCTAGCTGCGTAAGGATTGTTCCCTGGACTCAAGCAGTTGGAAATCAACCGCTTCAGGAACCCAGAAAGTTAGGGGCAAGGTCAGATGGGATCAGACCTGTCAGAGTATATGACTGAAATTGCCGCTTACTTTCTTTAAATCTTGTGCTACCATAGATTTGAATCCTAGGATGAGAGTAAAATTACTCCATCATTGCCTATATTTCCTTACACCTAAAATGACACACCTCTGTGCACTTAGATGGCAAAAATATGGCTTGCTTCCACAGCTTTGCCAGTACCAGCTTAGAGTATGACTTAGTCATTGCTGAAACACAAACCGAACAGCAGTACTTTAGAGGAGGACAGGATCATTTCATCTCACAGTTTTAGAACTTCAGCCATGGTTTGCTGGCTCTAAGGCAAAAATGACCTGCTGGAACGGCCTGTCTGATGGTAAGCTGTTCACATCATGGGAACCAGAAAGCAGAGAGGGAAGGGTAGGAGCTGAGGATGGAGGTATACCCTTCTAGGCCACATCCCCAGTGGCCCACTCCAAAGAGACCTCACCTTCTAACAGCACATTCAGCTATGAAGGAATCTGTAGAGTAATCCATAGATGAATATATGGGACCCCATGATCCAAACACCCTCCAAACAAACATGAGACTTTTGGAGGACATCTGACACCTAAACATAACAAGGAAGATATCCTTTTCCCTGGCTCTTGAAATTATCAAAGTAAGGATTCCCAAAGAGATAGTACAATATTTTGTGTCAGTGTGTAGTGCTATTTCAACAATGACAACAACAACAATGTATGTGTATTTTCTTGTGGGCATCTTTAGGTATAACTGGCCCTAAATTAGCTTGAGGCAGGTGAAGTAAAGCAGAAATGTACATATTGAATAATGTTATGGTTTGTATCTAAATGTCCCCTCCTGTTTTAATAGGTGGGGCTTTCAGTAGGTAGATTTGTTGCTGTGACACTACCTCACCCTGTGGTTCGGAGGCCTTGGGACTGGCTTGCAGGTGGAGTTTGCAAAAGTCAGGAGATGCCAGCTAAAGAAGCAGTCCTGGAATGCTACAAGATAAATTTTCTGGGAGATTCTGGTCAGAGCTCAGAAGAAAACAATGCTGGTAGAAATATAGCTCATAAAGACCAAGCTCAGGAGGTGTAGTGGGGAACAAGGGGTTCCTCACTGGCTGTTCAACTTCGGACTACATGTGTCATGCTTTGACAGAAAGTTTGTCTATGTTCTGCCCATGTCCAGACACTTTGCCAGAGACTGAGATTAAGTGTGGCAGACTAATTAATCTGCATAAGACCATTTAAGGCAGGGTAATATTGAGATGGTGGGACAGCTACTTTTAAGGACTTTAACCAGGTCTATGCTAAGAATCAAGAGAAAACAGTCCAGAAAAATGATTTAAAATTTTGAGTTTGTCAGAAGAAAAGTTCCACTAAAGTTGTGGCTTGAAAAGATATGGTGGAGAACTTGTGTGCTGAAAAGAGATTAGCAATAAAAAGCAAAGGATTTTGGAAGAGAACAACAGAAAAAACAGTCTGAGAGCATCACAAGAACTTTCAGGACTGTGTTTGCAGCCTAAATGTTGCTAAACTGAAAGACTACTTTGAGAAGAGAGACCCAGGGCACCATGTTCCCTGACAGAGGCCTAGGAAATATTTTCCTTAGGATTGGGTTCATAGCACCTAGTAATCCAGATACTTGACTCATTCAGCCAAAAGAGAAGCAAGTCTGTGTACTGCTTCACCTGGTGGAGGACCTTGGCATTATCCATGTGGTACTTGTGTTAGATACATGCAGAATGCAAGAGTTGTGGGATCAGGAAGGCTTTCACCTATGCAGATTTCAAAAGAATGCCTAGGATGCCTGGCAGTGTGCCCCTGAGAGTGCAGTGTCTGAAGCTGTGGGTGTGAAACTGAAGTCACAGTAGAGCCTCTAAAATGTTGGAGAAGCCAGGAATGTGGTTCATCAGAGAAAAGTTGAAAGGAGTTAGCAAGTCTGGCCCAAGAGAGAGACTTGGGTGACAACAACTAATGGTGCTGTAGGGGTGAAGCCACCCAACCCCTATAGAGTTCACATCTTGCCATAGATTACCTTGAATGCTGGACATAGAACTACAGCATTTCATGTTTGCCCTGCTGAATTTTGGTTTTGCTTTTGTCCACTCCTTTGTATTCCTCTATATAATGGTAGATACATATATAAGTTTACAAGTTTAACTAAGTGACTCAGCAGGAAACCAGGGTCCTTCCATTGTAAACATCTTCATGCTGTGCAAGAGGAGTGCATGGAGATTGTAAGTGCTATACTGCTCTGTAGTGGGGAGAAATCTGCTTACGATATAAGGGAGGAAAACAGGTTTGTTTTCCCCTCTTGTGCTCTTGCTGTTTTTTCTGTCTTCTGCTACCTTGAAATGTAGCCCCTATGCCATGCCACCCTACCTTGGAGCCATCTGATTATAGACTGAAACCTCCACAAAGTGTGAGCCAAATAAACCTTTTCTTCCTTAATTTTGGGTGTCAGGTATCTTGTCTCAACAAAGAGAGAAAAGTAACCAAGGCAGAATTTGGTACCAGATAAGGGGTCATTACTGTAACTATACCTGATCATGTGGTTCAAGAACCTTCAGGAATAACTTTTGGGAAGAGTTTGAAAAGGTTAAGAGATGTCACCTGAAGGAGCAGACCTGAAGCACCTTAGGCTGTTCTGTGCAGAAGATTCTGGGCAGTGCTCAGAAGACCAGAAAACAAATAAAGACCAGGTTCAGGGTATTTCTGCTGGGAAGGAATGCATTGTCTGTTGAGTTCCAGACAATGTGTTATGTCTTGGCAGAAAGTTTGTCTGCATTTTGCTTGTGTGCAGAGACTGCCTGAGACTAAGATTAAGGGCTGTTGACTAATTTATCTGGCCAAAGAAATTTCAAGGTAGTTGAATGTTGAGGTGGTGGCATGGCTATTATTGGGGACTTTTAGCCAGATTTATATTGAGAATTAAGAGCAACAACTAATTTGAAGACAACAATATGCAACATAACAACAATTGTTGAATTCCTATCATCTTGTTTGATAAAAATCTGTACCATGCATAATGTTTTTGTTTTTATTTTTATTCTCTTTAATGGTTTGACTAATCTTGCATTCTTATACCTGGTAATCTGACCAACTTTGATGAAGATAAGAATATGTAATGTAACAACCACTGTTAATCCCTATCATTTTGTCCTTAAACCCTATGTCATTCTTATTGCTTTTGCTTTATCTTGGTTTTGACTACGTTGTTGGCATTTTGCTATTATTCTTTTTAAATTCTCTTTAAAATAAAAAAGGCACCACGGTGTGACAAAAATAAATAAATAAGTGAAATTATATATTTTGAAACTGTCATTGAAGTAAAATCATTCAAATAACTCAAGTATTAATTGTCATTGTACAACTACTCTGGCATAAATATTTATTTTACTCTATGTTCATACACTTTAATGAATTTGAAGAAGAAAAATTATATTGTATTTAAAACATAGTTTCTAATACCTTTTAGATGTGTAAAAATATTTGTAATAAAATATTTCAAAGGAAATTGTAGTCTGACTTTTAATTTTAGTCCTCAATTGTTCATGGATTTTGTTTGTAAATTATGAAAAAAGCCTATAACAGAAAAGACAAATAATTGTAAATAGCAATAATGTTTAGCCATTTTTGTAGTATTAGGAATATTTCTATTAATTTTTTTTTTTGGTGGTACTGGGGATCGAACTCAGGACCCTGCGCTTGCTAGGCAAGCGCTTATTCCACTGAGCTATATCCCCAGCCCCCTCCATTAAATTAAACTAAGTAGAAAGTATTTAACTGAAATTAGGCCCTAAGTGAATTTATCTATCATTAATGGACACTTGATAACTTAAATTTAGTGAATTTATTTATGTATTTAAAGGTATTTAAAGGTACCTAAAGGTACAATTATATGTTGTATTTAAAGGTATATTTATGTTTTTAATTTGAAGGTGTATTTATATTTAAAGATATATTTAAAGGTATATTTATTTAAAGATATATTTAAGGTATTTAAAGGTATATTTATATTTAAGGTATATTTAAAGGTATATTTATTTGTATCTAAAGGTATATTTATATTTTTAATTTTAAAGTATAGCTGGTTTAATTTTAAAAATAAAATCTGAATCAGGGTCTATAAGATCCTCATGGCAGTTCTGTGGATCTATCAGACTTTAAAACACATTTTGAAGCTTCTAATATCATTTATCATACAACTGTCAGGTAAAAACAAATAGATCTGAGAATTTATTCTAATTGCAGCAGCTGGTGAAGATCTGTTTTTGTCATAAATACCTATTTTAAATTCAAATAAATTTTATCTACTTATAAATCATTCAGCTAGAGAATTAGAGAAGATGAAAGACCTATGATGAGATTGAAAAATTAGATAAATCTCTTTTTCCTGACACCCAAATAATCCCAGTTAGGATGACTATTATAAAAAATAACAAATGCTAGCAAGCATATGGAGAAAAGGAAGTTCTTACACTATTGGTGGTAATGTAACTTAGAATAGCCATTATAAAGAACGGTATGAAATTTCCTCAAAAAACAAAAAATGTCAGATGATACAATTATTCCACTTAGGGTATAGATCCACAGAAAATGAGATCAGATTATCAGGGATTTCTGCAAGCACATCTATGTTTACAGCAGAATTAATAACAGTAACTAAGATAGGACTCACCCTAAGTGCCCACTGACAGATAAATGGATAAAGAAAATATTATATATATACCTAATGAAGTATTATTCTACCTAAAATCAGAAAGTACTGTATTCTGCAGCAAAATAGATCATATTAAGGGGAATTTTCCAGTCTTATGCTAAAATTGTAGATCTGAAAATAGAGAAGTAACTACTAAATATTGAGAAGTGTGAGTAGGGAGTGTTGGGACAGTTGTTTGGATTTTGTTAACACACACGATATGCGTGTATATAAATGTCACACTAAGCATTATTAATACTCACAGGCAATGTATGTTAAGGAGAAATAGGGACTCTATTACACTGCTGGTGGGAATGCAGACTGGTGCAACCACTGTGGAGAGCCGTTTGGAGATTTCTCCGCAAATTAGGTCTAGAGGTTCCATTTAAACCAGCTATTCCTCTTCTGGGTATTTTCCCAGAAGATCTAAAAACATCATATCACTCTGATATATGTGCACCCATGTTTATAGCAGCA
>PVLD010015299.1:0-49091 GCA_004027595.1 Dinomys branickii | reverse complement strand
GACCTGGCCGGGGCGAATAAACAGCTCGCCACCCCAGGATTCTTGCAGATAGGCCACTCAGGTGTTCCTCCCTGGGTGGAGCTCCTTCCCCCCTCACAAAACCCGTTGGGGCGCCTAAGTAGGTCTTCCCACCCGGGAGATCCTGCAGTCCTTAAAGCTGCTTTGATGTCTCTCGCTGGGCTGAGCTTCTTCCTGATTCCGGAAAAACCGGTTAGAGCGCGCACTTAACTCACCCTGTGATCGTGCAGACAGGAGTGCCGTTCAGATGTTTTTCCCTGGATGGAGATTTTCCCCGACTCAGAAATCCCGCCGGCCGGTCGCTGTTGCTCCAGTTTGCGCAGCGCTGGCTGAGGGGGTGGGGTTCTGAGCGGGATCCCGGAGCGCTGCCCGGTTTGGAGCAGTTTGTCCCAGTAGTGCGTTGTCTGTCGGGTTCAGGAGCTGAAGCCGTTCTTCCCTCCGCACTCGGTCTCTTGGCTGGTCGTCTTCTTCCCGGAAGTCCTCATTTCTGTCTTCATATTGCTATATTTCATTGTTTGGGTGGTAATCCTCTGGGAGGTTCTCTCTCTGCTGCCTACCCAGTCGCCATCTTCCCGGAAGTCTAGTCTGTTTCTTTTGACTAGAGAATTCAGGGCATTTATATTTATGGTTATAACCAATATGTGTTTGCTTGTTATTGTCATATAATTTTCTTGCTGTTGGTTTCCTACTTTTTCTACCTGTTTACTTTCTTGCTCTTCTTGAGGGTTCCTTTGTATTGTTGTTCTTGAAATTTTGTTCATTTTCTTCTTTGTCTAGAAGGTCTTTTAGTACTTTTTGTAAGGATGCTTTGGCACTCATGAAGTTCTTCAGTTACTCTTTGTCATGGAAACATTTTATTTCTTCATTACACTTGAAGAATAGTTTGGCAGGATACATCAATCTTGGTTGTAAGTTGTTTTGTCTTAGGACCTATTATACTTCGCTCCAAGCTCTTCTCAGTTGGATGGTTTGTATTGAGAAGTCTGCTATGATTGTGATGGTCTTTTCTTTATAGGCTATCTGTTTCTTTTCTCTAGCAGCTTTTAATATTCTGTTCTTTTAGAACTGGAATCTTGATTATTATATGTCTGGGTGTAGTTTTATTTTGGTTATGACTAGTAGGAGATCTATATGTCTCATTTACTGTATCTCAGGCTCTGTTTCCATGCTTGGGAAATTTTCTGCTATTATTTCTGTAAATATTCTTTTTATGTCATTTTTGTCTCCTCCTGCTGTTTCATTGACTCCTATTATTCTGACATTATTTCTTTTTGCCTCATCTTATAGCTGTTAAATTGATTTTTTCCTGGATCCTTGTTAATTTTAAGAGATCCTTCTTTTCATAATTGCTAGGTGCAATGCATTCTTCTAGATCTGAAATTCTATCTTCGGCTTTATTCAAGCAGTTTTGCAAGCTTTCAGTGGAAGTTTTGATTTCCTGGGAATGTCTTTGAGTCTGTTTCATGTGTTCTAATTCATTCCTATATTGCTCATGTAATGTTTCCATGTGTTGCTTATGTTCATCTATTTTTTATCTATTTCCTCTCTAGATGTGTGCAGCATTTCTTTCATTGTTATTGTTATTTCATTTTTTGCCTGAGAGATTATGTATGATCTGATCTCTTCTATGGCCTGATGGAGTTGTTTCTTTATTTCCGTTGCAATCATTTCAGCAATTTCAAGTGTGTGTTTAGCAAGTTCTCCTATGTCAGTGTCTCCTGGACTTGTGCATGGGGTGGAGTTCTGATGCGTTTTAGCCCTTCACTTTGTCATGTTTGATGCTGGAGGTGGAACATTCAGTCTCCCTTTTCTCTGGCAGTTCAGCGAATATCGTTAGTGGCCCTAGTTTTCCTGGTGGTCAGGCCTGCCTCTCAGTGTCCCCTGAGTTGTGTTGCTTAGTCTGGGGTCTTCTGGTAGATGTTGAAGTGTACCTAGTTCTCCCAGGTCTCAGATGTGAACTGTGATGTCAGTTAATGGCTGATGGTCTGATCCAGTGACCTCTTGCAGGTCAGGGCATGTATATGCCCCAGAATCTGGTTGCGCTCGTGGTGCAATTCAAGATCAGTGGATTGCACCAAGATCAGTGGTCTTGTGGCAGCAGGCAGTTCAAGATACAGGCAAAACCCAGACACAAACTGCAGGGTCAACAGCTTGTGGACCACTTGCTTCTGTGTCTTCAGTCATTTCAGGATGTTCATAGGATCCAGATGCGGGTTGCACCAACAGAGAATACAGACTGCCTGTGTCTATGATCTCCAGGAGGTCAGGGCACAAGTGAAGCCCAGACTCAAACTGTGGTGCCAGCAGCTTGTGGAGTGCCCTCCCTCATATCTCACTCAGTGCTGGGCATGTGCAAGAAGGGCCCACATGCAAACCCTGGTGGGAGCAGTTCACAGACCTTTTGAATGAGTCTCTCCTGTCTGTACCAGGTGCAAGGAGGGCAGAGACTCAGACTGTAATGGTGGCAGAGTTGTGGGTCACCTACTCTGCCCCAGGAAGTATATGGGAAATACAGTTGAGTATTATTCACCTTTAAAAAAGATACTGTATCATTTGCTACAATGTGGATGAATATTATTTTTATTAAATCTGTCAGGCACAGAAAGGAAAATAGTGTATCATCCTCCTTATAAGTGGAATCAGAGAGAGAGAGTGACAGAGAGACAGAGACAGAGAGAGAGAGACTGAGAGATAGGAGAGACAGAAAGACAAAGAGCGAGAGAATGAAAGTAAGAGAAGAGGGAAGGAAGGAGGAGAAAAGAAGAATAACAAAAAGGATGAATAGAACAAGGAGAAAAGAATGGCAAGGAGAAAAGAAGAAGGGAAGGGGAAGACTAGGGGGAGAAGGAAGAGTTCAAATGTATTGAGGCAGGGCATAAAACAGTGGTTGTCATGGACCTGTTTTGGCAGGTAGGGAGATATAGGCTAAATAATACAAAGTAGCAGACATATACAGTGAACAAGTCTAGAGATCTGCATAGCATGAGGACCAAGGTTAATGAGATTTTATTGTATAAGAAATTTTGTTAGTAGATATTAACTGCTCTTGTTGCAAAAAATAAAGTAACTGTGAGATGATGGATATATTAATCTGTTACATTATGGTAAACATTTTACTATATCTATGTATCCAGTAACATCATGTTGTAACCCTCAAGTATACAAGTAAAGTTTATTGAAAAGAAGAAAAAATGCATGCATTGGAAAAAAATAAAAGATTAAACACAGAACCCATTGTATGGTACTAAGTATACTGTGTGGCAATAGTAATTTTTAAAAAAAGTGTTAGGGCTGGTTTTCTTTTTTTCTGTTCTCTCTCTTTAGTGATGGATGATGTTTTGACTTGACATTAAATCTAAATTTAGCTCTTCTCCATCTTCAAAGTGTTTTCTTTACTGTACTGTGATCTCGTTTGGACTATTTCCTTGCAAGTTTTGTCTGCTCAAGCTTGGCACAGCCCATCTTAACTAAGTGTTAGAGAAAGGCAAATTGTCATCTCAAATGGATTTCTAATTGATGACATACAATTCCACCCAGAATTGCACTGGCTGGGAAAGTCTCTTCAGTCACACTGGACAGGCAAGCCTTTATGTGTATATTCCCAGTGACAGCTACTTCAGGTTTTTTTTTTCTTTGCAAAGTAGATGAAGCATAAACCATGAATTAATAAAATACTCTGACAGAGAAGCTGCTTCTGTATATAAGAAGATCAATTCTTGCCTCCGTGGCCCTGAGTAGGAGAAATTAGATCATAGTTTCAAGAAACAGTTCACTTTGACTCTTCCTTCCATTTCCTCTGGTTTTCAGGTGACTTTATATGTTCAGGAGCAGGAGTCAGGAAATTACAGTTTGTAAGTCTGCTCTCTGCATTCAGAAGGACCTTGTGTTGCACACAGATTCGCTTATTCACTCATGTACTGTCTGTGGCTCTTGCTCTACTGCAGTGCCAGAGTTGAGCAGTTGTGACACAGACTAACATGTGACACATGAAACTAACTGTACCATGTGGGCCTTTTATAAGAAAAATTTGGTGAGTCCTTCTTCAAGATTTTGAAATATGTGTATATGTTGGCCTATGGCTGGATTCTCTTTAGATGAAGTCTGGAGTATAGAATGAGTATATGCTATTAAAGAACAGCAGTGTAAGCCAGTGACAAGAGTCTCTTGAATTAAATCTCCACAAAGCATCAGTGCTAAGATATCTCATTAGCAAATATGACCTAACATTTTGCTCTTCACAACTTGTTCAATTTGTTTTCCCTGAACATGGAAGAGTGGTCTATACTGTGAAAGAAAGAGTTGTATCATTGAAGATAGACACTGTGATGAATTCAGTGAGGATGTGTGAAGGACGAAAAGTTCTTAATTAGAGATAGGTGAGTTGCACCCAATGAATGGGTGATTTCCCATGATGTCAGGCCACTGCAAAGCATGTCTCATGAATGGGAGGCTATTTCCTTTTCTTTTTTTTTTTGCTAGTCCAGCTTCCACATGATCCCTTTCCTTTACCCTCCCCTATCCAAACATTTTGTGGAACCTGGAACAGCATGACTTTGCCCAGTCTCTTTCACAATGTGTTGGCAGAGAAATGGAAAAACTATTCAAGTTGAAACTTTGCCAACTGGTATAACTTCGTTAGAGCAGTGCTCTTGAAATGTCATTTATTTGCAGCTCCACTGAATGGCCTTATTTGTTTAGGAGGAACTCCAGCCTCTGGCCTAAAGCAACTTTCATGACAGACTCTGGGCAGCAAAAGGTATATGTAGAACTCTTTGTGTGAAGTGAACTCTAGACCCTCTCCCGAGCCTGGGGGTGTGGGAAGCAGTACCTGGCCAGCACTGAGCCTAGACCACCCACTCATTTCACACAAGGCATGAAGTGGTTATCATATTATTCTTATGCGACTCCTTGTGTTGACCTTGCCCTGAATAGTTGTGTGTCAAATTACTAATTATCCCTACAGCTCTGCTATGTAAATCCATTTCACTTCCACCTCCAGTTTTGGAAGCCACTGTCATAACATCAGGAGCTAGCTGATTCCTCCAGTGCAATGGGGTGGTATTCCATCACCACAGTAACCCCTCCCGCCAAGCAATGTTTATTTAACTAAAGAATAACACCTAGTGATCAAAATAAACTAAAAAAGAAGAAAAAGAAGAAGAATAAGAAAGAAAAAGAAAAATCACCCTGACTGATGGTAGAAGTTGCCCTGTGTTAGACCAATCTCATACTTCCATTTTGCTGATTGATATTGTACATGTTCCCGTGCCATATGGAAGTAACAAGCCACCATCTGGTGGTCTCATCATCTTACTCTGAGGCAAGGGTGTCTCTGAAGAGTATGATTTGCCTACTTGACCAGGAAATCCTGCTTTAGCTTCAGTGATTAGGAGATGCAAGGAATGATTTCCCTCTCACTGGACCCCAAAGATCAGCCCAGACAGACAGAGTAATTCCCATGAAAATTCTTCCAATTGCAGGTCATAATTTATCTTATGTTGCTATAATACACTCATTTGGATATTGCTATTAAAATTTTACCATTGTTTAAATTTTAAATGACCTACTAATCTCTGTTTACAAAATGCTAAAACATGATCACACTTGAACTTGAGGAATACAGCTGTAGCCCAGTATGTGAGACAGGAGTGGGTGATAATCATGGGATGGAAGAACAATTATGGGACTGAGACTATTTTGATTTAAGCATAAGATCATAGGATTATTTTTCCTGGTAATTTATTTATAGGTATCAGAAGTAATGAACTACACGGACTTCCTAGACATCATTACATTCTAAGTGTCTTGATTTAGAAATAAGAATCCAGTTTTTAAAAAATTCTTTTATGAACCAACTGCAAATCAGAACAAGGGCTTAAACCTAACTAATGTTTATTATTTGTTAAATAAAATTTTATTTGTGAATTTCCTGGTTGGCTTTCAAATAGCTGCCATATTTTTACTTAAACCAATAAATAAACAAAAAGACACTCATTTTTATGGATACAAAGGACAATACTATTTTGTTCATTTACTGTGCATCTATCATATGCCAGGTATGGTGCCAGGGATACAGTGATGAAAAAGGATGAATTAGTTTCTACCCCACGAGGTCATAGTACCTTCTTAGACATGATAAGTTCAGTTAGAATAGATGTGAGACCACTCACAGAAAGTAGGACAGATGCAATAATACAAATAATCATGTGGTCCCATAATTTACTCCACTTTATGACTACGACTTTTCTGTTATAATTCACTACCATAGGTTTCCTGTCACCTTCTTTTTGGATTAGGCAAATACTTCTATACTTTGGAGAAAGTTAAGAAGTATAAGGGGTTTTTTTTGGTAAATATATTTGATCTGAGTCAGATTTTTCTTTCAGGGTGCTTTGCCAGCCTTGCTCACCACGCTTGTCAGATGAAGGGGTTTTTAGTCTGTGCAGACAATCCGCGTTTTCCCATGTCTCCGTTCATCCAGTCTCCTTTCCAGAGATGTGCTTCCTCCAGCGGTTCCACTTACCTAAGCCTACTCATGCGCTAAGAGCCAGCTTTGACACCCTGTCAATTAAACTCTTTGTGCCTCTGAACAAATGCAGCATTTTAAAATTCTGTTTTGATTCTAAGTGGAGAATTCAATGTTTGTGTATTTATTTCTCTTTTCTTCTACTAGAGTGGCCACTTACAGAAAGCAAAACTCTCCAGGAATATGGTACAACTCCTTGCTTTTGTGAGCATTAAAAACATGCATATTAAAATATGGCCTTGTGAGAAACCAAATAATTCCCAATGATCTTTCAAATTAGGCATGATTCTTGACCTATTTTGTGGCTTAGAAGCTCCATGAATCATAGAGAGACAATTTGCATTAGGAATTTTACATGCTCAGGTGGTGCTCATTTTAGATGGCAGATGTTCCCTTACATAGTCTGCAGCACCCAAAGTTTGATCAGGTCAGCATGGGATCCCTGGGAGGGCAGAGTGGGATAATCCTTTGATCTAACATTTGCAATTTGTGAATAATCAGCCCCAGGGTTGCTTCTTTTGCTATTTTCTGGGCTTCCTTCCTTGCTCCCTCTCCATCTACAAAATACAGGGGCAAAGTGGAAAAAAGTAGAATCTTCTTTGGTATTACTTGTGCCTTTTGGGTTGGATATAGCTTCACTGTATACTTGAAGAGAGGCCTGTGGTGTATCAAACAGCTTCATCTGTAACTAAGAATGAAAATCGTTTCCTCAGTCAAGATGAAATGATAACTCATGTACAGTCTAGAACAGGACTTTCTAGACCAAATTATATACGCTTTTCATTTTGAAGTAAAATTGCATTGGGACGCAGGGATATATTGATTTATTTCCTGTGTCTACCACTGGTTTTCTTCAGGACTAAGTGGTAATAGTCAAGACCTGATAATTCACAAACCCTAAAGCACTTGAAATCTTGTCTGTTACAAGCAAAGTTTTCTGATTTTACTGACTCTTGGACTAGGATGTGGCTTTGTCTCAGGAAGATGTGCAATACTTATTATTTATCAAAATTATTCTCTTTTTCATTACACCTAATCTGGGATAAGTGTGAAAAGAAAAGGACAGAGAAGCTTAGGCAGAAGAGGGTTTCCTTTAGTGGAAGCACGAACTGGAATAGACCTTGAGTCGTGACTAAAACTTATCAAAAACCTGAAGAATTATATATATTATGTATCATATATTATATCTCTTTTTCCTAATTGAAAACTTTCAGCAGCCCTCCTCCCAGTTTTTCCTTCCTCCTAGAAAGCACAGTGAGTCACTGTTAAAATTATTACGTAATTCGTTCTTGTTGTCATTGGCAGAGACCATGAAAATATTCCATCAGAGCATAACACTGCCACACCAAGCAATTTTGCTTGCATTGGTATTGATTTCAGTTAAAACAAGTTATCTGAACCACTGGACTTCCTGTTGGCTGCAGTGATTCAAATGGAAAGCCTCTTCTGAACCTACGATATCTGGTTACCTACAATGAGGCCAGGCCACAGAAGTATAAACAAAACCCAAGCACCAATCAATGTAGAAGGAAATGATCTTCATTTGCCCTGCATGATATCATCTGTCTTGGGCCAAACTATTTTCTAACAATTATTGACTGTGAAGGTAGGCAAATCCTACAAATTCAACTTATTCTACATCAAGATAGGTAGTCATGAGAGTATCAAAGTGCTTGATTTGGTTCAATTCCTTATGTACATGTCCTTCATTGTCTTTTGTTTCTTTACCCATTATGTCAGTCTCTGTGGAAGGAGTTTGGGTGTTTCCACGAAGCATAGAATGATGGTGCTCTCTGTCTGTATGGTTTTCTGGGTTGGTTCAGCTTTTAAACAGTTATTTTGTTTTACCTGAGTGCTTGGTCCAGTCATCACGGAATTATTCAGCAATCTGTAGTAGAAAGCGTGCTCTGATTTAATAGCAAAACTGACCTTTGCCATTCCCAAAGGAACGTGACAGATGAGGGCATGTCATCTATCACAAACGTCATAATTTGTGAACATGTAAATTCACATATTTGAATTCTTGGATTTAAGGCTTGTATATTGTGTCAAGTCACCTAGCTAGAAAGTGAGCTTTGGACATGTGGTGCAGATTGGGTAGCTATTCCTCAAACTACCTTCCTTTTGACACATGGCTTATATTATCTTCCCCGGCCTCTTGTCCCTGAGTTGTGGTTAATGGACACGATGAGCATTCTATATGTCCTTCCAGAGATAGGCCATAAAACTCTCCCAAATGTGGTCCTCTGCCTTCTTTCCCTCTCTTACAGGTGTACAAAGGGGACTCCCAGCACACAGAGGAGTGTGACGAGGCAAAATGGAAGAAGCCTGGATTTCTGCAGAGTATGTAGAGCAGAACTTCTAGTTCTACCCTTTTGTCACTCCCAGCCCACAGTGAGACCAAAAGTAAAAGTTTGTTGTATTAAGCACTACTGAGATTTTAGACTTTTTAAAATAGTAATTGAGCTTGACTCATGGCTGGATTTCACTCTGCAGGTCATTTTTGTTTCCATTTACCATCTTCACAAATGAAGTGACTTTCATTCTATTTGATGGAATAGATGGTAGGCTATACAGGCATTTGGAAAAGTGAAGAGCTATGAAGATGTGTCAGAATATCTGATGAGAGTATGGGGTTCTTAAGTGGATTTTCGTCTTCATCATTCTTGTGTTGTAGGGAACTTGTTTAATGCCAAGGTTCAATGAGCAGTTGATGGTTTGGTTCCATTTTATACATAGAACTTTTTTTTCTAGAGAGCTCTACCTTCCCTGGGTGGATCCATTCCTGTGGATCCATTTATACCTTATATACAAAATATGGAGGTTATTGGGAAGAAGATGAGAAAATGATATATGGTTTGTTGGACTCAACATTTGTATTTGAGAAGCGAGTGAGTATATCTTTAAGGAGGAAAGTGTAGGAGAGTTACTTTGTAGACAAGGGGTTCATTGGTTGTACTTTCAGCATACTTTCTGTCCTTCTTTTTCCCCAGTCCCATCTCTTCACTTCTTGAAAGGAAATATGGGTGAAAAGTGACACATGACATTTCTAAGTGAAAGCTTTAATGGCCCTGCATGGGTTTTTTTGTGCCACAGGTATGATCCAGACAGGGGCTAGCTACACTTTGAATGTTGATTACAGAATGAGGGGCTTGCGGATTGAAGACTCAGACCATGAAAAAAACAAACAGGAGCAAAGCATAAAACTTTATGGTTAAAATTGTGAAGATTTTAGAGCCACTTATTTCAGCCACTTAGCCTAAATCAATAACACACCAGAATTTTGAGAATTTAGTTAACTTGCCTAACATGATGAGACTGGTAAGCTGTGGAGAGAGGGTTTGAACTCAGGAAGTCTAATTGAAGAACCTGTACTTGCAGCTACTCCTGTGTAGGAGGAGGAATTTCCTGGCCTTTGTGTGTAGGACAGACTGGAACAGGGACAGATTAGAGACAAAGAGAACATTTAGGAGCAATCTAAATATGAGGGTATGAGAATTTGGAAGGGGATGCTTACTTAGGGACTATGGTTTGTGTGGGGTAGCTGCCTCATAAATAACACTTGAAAAGGTGAATGAATGAGTTTTGCCACTACAGGTGCCAGTAAGTGCTGCTGTCACCACCACATTCTCGGGAGTCACATCCTTTACTGTAATTTTTTGCTTTGCCCACATATCCTTGCTGGCCAGCTCCATGAATCACAGGCGTCTTCCTCGAGGATGGCTGCCCAACAGAACAGCTCAGACAGAGGACGGACGGTCAGGCGCTCTGCTTTTTGCAAGCTCTTCCCTGAGCGCTACAAAGGCTCTTTGTCCCTTTTCCATCTGTTCCTTTGTGAGGTCCACACTAGCAAGTGAATTTAATCCAACCTTCTTTCATGCTTCTTCCAATGTCATGGCAGAAAGTCTTCTTGGTGTTATCTTTTCTCCTCCCCTTTATCTCACTATAGAGAGTCCTTCTGAGTTCTGGTCATGGCCCAGGAAGTTTATATTTGTAATTCCGTGGAAAAGTTATTGAAATTGTAGTGAGTTTATTCCAATCTACCACTTCCAGTGCAACCCATGGTGTAAATAAAGACACAATAATATGTCCACAAAGGTAGAGAGTCAAGGGGGTTCTGAGCCTGGCCGCAATGATGGTTATCCCGAACAAGGGCCTTTACCTAGGACTGAACCCAGATTTTATTCATTTATGAAGAAGGCAGTGGCTTTAAGATGAGTGACTGTGAGAAAGGCAGCAAGTATGTGAGTGCCATGAGAGGGGGTAGGCAGGAGGCCCAAATCACCTCTGCAATACGCAGAGAGAAGGGGCTGCAGAAAGAGTCATCTGACTAACACAGACGAGATAGTATCTAATGTTTTGCGGTCGGTGCTTCAGCTCTGATGGATAATCTTTCAAGCCCCAGGAAGTCACTGGAAAATGGGGGTGGGATGAGGAGGTGGGGGGTGGGGGGGATGTTCTGGGAAATACACCTGCTGTCCTCAAAGACCACCAGTAGCACCTCCACTGGACTGATGTGCATTACTTTGGCTATGCATTGCTTTGGCTATGCATTGCTTGGTCTGGGGATATAGCTCGGTGGTGCAGTGCCTGTGTGGCGGGTGCGAGATCCTGAGTTTGATTCCCAGAGCACGAGCACACACACACACACACAAACAAAACAAGTAAACAAACAAAAACAAATTGTGAGATACGTGTTGCTTAAAGCCAGTTGAAGGGCTAAGGAAAAGTGCTAGCCAGCTATGTACTTATCAACACATGGAAATAGAATCAAGCTCAGCCAAAACGGAGATGATCTTTTTTTAAGGAGAGTCACCCAGGTGGTCCTTCACACTTCACCTTGGCCTTGGCCTTTGGCATTAAGAATAGCACAGCTTTAATAAAAGATGGAGAGGGTTGGTTTGATTTACCTGTTCCACAATACAATGTAAAATACCTATTGAAACTTCATATTGTAAAGTACAAATCTATACTGCTTTCATTTTTCAATTAAAAAAGGACAGAAAGTGTCTTGTGGTGGATTACCTAATGGTCAGCTTATAACACCCAGCTGAGCTGAATCAGTGTGGTGCTGGGTGTAGAAGGTCCACCTGAGGATTGTTGACAGCCGCTAAAAGGAGACTTGGAGGGGAAGATGGTGTGCTGTTGGTCCTGCTGGAGAAGCTTGTCCTGCTGGCTTTTCTGGTATGAACTCAGTTATTCTCATCACTGGAGGAGATAGGTCCTTGCTGTTGCTGAGGATGGCTGTGGTACTTTTCAGGGGAGCTCTGGTTCTTACCTTGAGCATGGCTTCCTGGCTCCAGTGCAGATCCCTCGGCCTGCTGGAACAGACCCTTCATCCCACTGGCACAGACTTCCTAGGTTCCACTACTAACTTTTGGGCCTTCCCAGTACAGATCCATGATACAGACTTACATGAGACACTTCCATGGGCTCTAGGTCTCCAGCTGGACTTGTGCAGGACATTGCCATGGCATCCAGGCCTGCAGCTGGATTCTTGGGGTCTCTAGTGCATGGATAAATCTCCTGTATTCTTTTGCATTTGACTTCTTGGGTGAATATTATAAAATAATTCTATATATTGTGTGTTCTCTATGAAATCTGTTTCCTTGCAAACATGTCTGAGTACAACACGTCTTCAGTTTTATGGCTGAAATTCTTTTCCATTTTATTGGTATATGTTCACAATGCATAGTAATTATGCTCATTTTAGGGAATTGGTACACATGTAAATTGTATCTTAATCATTTTTGATCTCCTTCCCCCACTACTCTCCCTCTTTCCCCTTTTCTGGACTTTTACCTCATCTCCACAAAGTCTTCCTCCCTTTTTTCTACCATCTCTCCTTTAGTTTACTCCTTAAATTACTGTATTTATATTTTTGGTTTCTTATATAGGAGAAATTAAACAATATTTATTATTCTGAGGCTGATTTATTTCACTAAATATTATGGGCCCAAGATCCATCCATTTTGCTAAAAATGACTCAAATTTGTTCATATTTATGGCTGACTAGTACTCCATTTTATATATATATGGAGTCTATATATGTGCAGTCCATATATATTTATATATATATTCAGCACATATTCTTCATTTGGCTATTGGTGGGTATCTAGGCTACTCATAGAGTTTAGCTATTGTGAATTTTACTTCTGTAAACATGAGTACATATATCACTATAATATGATGCCCTTTTAACTCTTTCTGGAAGGTACCCACAAGAAGTGTAGCTGGGCCAAATGGAATTTCTATTTTTAGTTTTGAGAAGAATTTCCATACAGATTTCTCTAGTGGTTGGATTAGTTTACATTCCCACCGATATTGTAGGGGGATTCCTTTTTTCCACTAATAACTACAATTCCTTTCTGATTTGGGGCCACGTTTTAAGTCTATACATCCTGCTGCCTAAATTGTCGTGCTGCAGAGGGAGTAAGCAAAGCTAAAAGCTGTGGTTTCTCTATGTCGGCCTAAGCGAGTGCCAGCTATGTGTGAGTAGTTGTCAGAGAAATGTGGAGATGGGAGAGAATAAAGGACAGGAAATGACAAGACACAAGAAAGGAGGTGCAGAAGACAGAAAAGAGTGATAAGAAATTAAACGTATCAATTTTGCCCTGTACTACAAGCATGCATTCTTACCTTCAAGATGTCTAATTAATACCATTTTTTAAAAAAATCATATGACAGAAGCAGATATCACTTTCTGTGGATGAAATTGGTATGTTATGCTTGGATGCAACTGTGTAAGATTGAATAATTTTATAAATTAATCCAGCTAAGTTTCAGAAATGATAGTTTAATTTGAAAAACACATTTCTGGTAGGTAGTAGGCCCCTAGTAATACAATCATCTCAAAAGCCGTGAAACTGACTTGGACTAGCCTCCGCGAAGAGCTGAGGGCAGTCTATGGAATCGCGAACGACGTAACTTCACACTGAACACCGGAGCAGTTCCATAGGTGTCCCTTCAGTAGCTACGGATTTCAACTCACACATTAATGCTGGAGAACACAAAGAAGAAAAAGACACAGGCCTGCTGGGAGCTGAGCACTCATCCCGGAAATCAGATGGATGAGAACTCGTGGTGGGAATCACAGAAGACTCCCTGTGTGAAGGAAGGGGTATGGCGAATTCTGGATGCGTAGAACGCTGCAGTTAGAAGAGAAGCCCCAGAGAAACTGTGGGTTGTTCAGAACTGCTGAAGTTTAGACTGTGAAGCAATGACTAATGCCTAATGAGAATGTGAAAGTCAGCAGAAATTCCTCGGTATCTTTGCGTTGCAGTTATAATTATGTTATTCTACAAAAAGGCACCCATTCAATACTAGTTCAGATTAGACAGCGAAAAAAACCCAGCAGTCAGTTTGATGCCATTCCCAGTGTGTAGTATTTCTTATATTCTTACATGTATTATGTGCAATATTTGCATATGACACAAATCTAAGTACCCAGGAAGTATATATTTAAACGTTAAATGTAGGGTTTGGAGATGATGTCCTACAGGTTACTCAAAGGAAGGAGAAAAATCTCTATGGTGGGAAGATGTGCTTTCCTCTTCTGTTGTTCTTAATGGTCTGTTGGTGCTTGATAATCCCTCTCTCTTCTGCCCTGCCTTCCTTTCTCTCCACGACTCTGTGGTCTCCTAGTGTTAGGATATATGCCACCGCCGGGAATATAGCTCAGTGGCATACGTGCCTGCCTGGCAAGAACAAGGTCCTGAGTTTGATTCCCAGTACCAAAGGGGGGAAAAATATACGCTATGAACTAGGAATCAAGTGTTGAGCAGAAATAAACAGATATTACATAATTATTTCCCCCAACAGAGTACTGCTAGTGATAAGTGTGTCCTGGAAAGCATATCCCATATAAAAGGACAGCAAAAGAATGGGGCTGAGTGGACTCTGGGAGGATTTTTCTGGAGAGGTCTTGGAAATGACACTTGAAGCCTGATGAAGAGAAGAGAGTGGACTCCTGAAGGCGAAGTGAGTGCGGAGGAGCAGGGGAGGGCGGTGAGTGTGACTCAGTGATGCGACAAAAGAAAGAGACAGGGGAACTCCCAAAGGACCACAGACAGGACACATCTGCTGCCATCACCAGAGTTCTGGGTGCTATCATTTCTTTCTTAATTTATCCACGTGGAAACCTTTTCTGACACCGTAAAAATCCAACTCCTCTTCTTACCCTATTTTTATTTTAGTAATTTCAGTGGGGTCTATGAGGTCTTTTATTTTTCTTTTCTTGCTTTCTTTTAGTGGTGATTAACTTGGGCCCTACATGTGTAGACCTTCTTCTGACACCATTTAGACCCACACGGGAAGATTGCAGTGGACTTGCAGAGAAGTGCAACTTCATCTCTGTGTATTTAATTTATTGCATATGTTTTATTTCAGATATATCTCACACTGAGTTAGTGAGGTTAAACTTCTGCCCAGAAATGACTTTGGCCCTTTTAGCATGGCCACTTCCATGGCAGCCACTCATCAGTGTGAGTGTGGCTACAAGATTGTGATCTTTAAAGTAGCAGCTCAGGTTGGCCCCATTCCCCCACTGCCATCCTGTCTCTGGTTGACTTCCTGGGTCCCCCTACACTCCAGTCCTGTCTCACCAGGTTCCAAAAGCAAAAAGACATGAAGCCTGTGGGGGAGACCAGCAAGGAGAAGCAGGACATGCAGGAGGTAGAAGGTATTCTTCCTGAGAGGGCTGAGGAGGCAAAGTTAAGACCAAATACCCAAGCCTAGGATAAAAGCTTGGAAGGTGAAGAGACTCCAGAAAGGGCAAAAGTACTTTGGTTCAGGAGACTACAACACGGCTAAAGCCAAGACGAAGAATATGTAGCTGCCTATTGCAGGATCAGACAAGAACCTGGTGGCTGGTGACCCCATCCCCACCCCACAGGATCTGCCCCAGACAAAGTCCTCCCATTTTACCAGCAGGTTTGAGGGGTAACCTGGGCCCTCTCCACTCCCCTTCCTCACCCTGGACTTTCCTATGTCACAGACAGGGATGGAAGGGGCCCCTCCTCAGGTCTCTCAGCTTGCTAGCCAGGAAATGCTGACTCTTCTGGGGGCTTCTGAGAAGGTTAATGTCACTGAAAGAGAGGCTCCATCTTGGTTACTTTTCTCTCATTGTTGAGACAAAATACCTGACACCAAAACTTAGGGAAGGAAGGATTTATTTAGCTCACCATTTGTGGAGGTTCCAGTCCATAATCAACTGGCTCCAAGGCAGGGTGGCATATGGCAGAGGGCAACAGTTCATGGCTGCAGAAAACAGCAAAAGCAGCAAGCCTCTTTCCCTCCCTTATATTGTGTACAGGCTACCTGCTCTAGGGCAGGTGTAGCACTTACACAAGTAATCCCAACATTGGACCATGAGTCACTCACAAACTCTAGAAGCCCATGTCATGCCTGCATGGGGCTTTGAGGGGACACCTAGACACAAACCATAACAGGCTTTGAATTCATTTCTTTGGTTAAATTGAGACTTCCATACCCTCATTCTAGCCCAGGTAGGCGCCTGGAAACAGGAAAGACTAGGGTTGGATAATGCTGCAGACTCATTTTCTTTCATGAGAAACTGAAGAGATATGCTCTCTCTTTTGGGAAGAATGTGCCCCAAAAGTGTTCAGGCTGAGCCTTGGGAATATGTGGCAGTTACATCCCCAGACTAAGCTGATGTGGATGTGAAGGGCAGACTGAATGAGGCGTGTTTTCTGTGCTTCTAAACGTTTTGTCTGTTAGGCTTCTTCCTCTCCTATTCCATTATGGTGGGTGAAAGAACCTCAGAAAGGACAGCTGACTTGCTGGCCTGAAGTGCAGTGCCCACCTAACCTCCTTTATTTAGCTGGCCATACGGTCTGCCCTGCTTTCAAGTGGTGTGAAGACTGGGGAACACTATTCATGAAAACAGGCTTCTCTTTCTTCTGGCACGTTGCTTTTGAATGTCTGTGGGCTAGCAGGAAAGAGGATCAGCTTAGGAGTCAAGATACCTGGTCTCTAGCTCCACTCAGTCTGGTAGTACTGATGATAACCCTGGGCAAGTCAGTTAGCCTTTCTGTGTTCCTGTTTCCTCACCTTTAAAATGGAGTTAAGTATGTAGAAGGTAAGGAGCTAAGTATATATAAGTTAAGAATCTGGATTCATTGGACCAGTTGGGCCCCAGAATTTGGATATAAACTTGTTACCATTGGAGGTTGTCCAGGCACAAAATATCTTGATACTGATGTTTCTCATGTTCTATATTTAACAGATGGGCCTATTAAACCATACTCAGTGCCCAGTAGCTGATGAGCAGGAAGAAGAATATGATAAGTCTAGCATGAATCATGAAGGCTATTCTAAGTTTGCAGGACTCATTCCTTTTTGTCTTTTGTGTAAAACGAAGCAGGAACTTTGTTGAAGAAAAATCACAAAGCCAAGATGACTGATTCAGAAACCTCCAGTGTGCAGGAATCCTATTTTCTCCATCTCTGTGAGATGACTGTACCATATCATCTCCTTTTTCCTTAAACCTCCCACACATCCTCCTCCTACTGATGACCCAGACTCATACTTCATTGAGAAAATAGAAGTCATTGGAAACTTGCTCATCTTCCCACTGAAAAGCCTGCCAGCTCAGTGCATCTGCATCCAAATTCTTCTTCGACGTTTCTCCTCCTTTCCCCAAATCTCATTACCTCTTGGTTTATCAAAGACTGAGCTCCAAAAGTCATTACTACTTTGCCACAGCAGTAATATCTCCCTGTCATCATAAAAACCAGCTCCAGTAATGCTGTCCTTTAGGGACATTTTTTCATATAACTATACGTGCTGTCTGTACTCTTGCTCTATGTTCCTGTTTTCTTCCATAAGGAAATTTTAAACTACCCATACTGCCCTACTTCCTGGTCTTCTTTCTGATTTTCTTGAGTCCAGTGTGTTTTACTCCCTCTGATAACTGGAACTCCCTCTGTTAAAATTAACAATCACCTTCAGATTACCAAATCCAATGGACACATTCCCTACTAATCTTTCGTGACTTCTCAGCAATATTTGTCAAAGTCAACTCTCTACCTGCTTGAAGCACACATATCATTTGATTTCTAGCATCAATTTTTAAAATTTGTTCTACTTCTCAGTGTCTTTGTTGGTTTTCCGTCTTAAGTGTTAGCATTTTCAAAGCTTGCCCCAGGTCTTTTTCTCCTCTTTAATCTAAATGCTCTATCTGGTTATATGATTCACTTCTCCTGTTTTAAAATTTATGCTTCAAGTTCTGATATCTCTCCTGGGATCCAAAGTCATGCATCTAACTCATTGCTTGAATATTCACTTGTATAAATTATGAATATCGCATGCTGAAATGTTCAACAGAAAACACTGGTCAGATATCTTTGTGCTTACCTAACTTAAACGTTTCATGCAGTTGGTCAAGGCAAAGCCCATGATCTGTTATTTGAAAAAATTGAGATGGAATTTATATAATATTAAATTAAGCATTTTAAGTGAAGAATTCATTGGCATTTACTACAATGTTGTTTCTCTACCTAGTTCTAAAACATTTTCATTATTCCAATAAGGAACTCTATACTTAGTAAGGAGTTATTTCTCATTCTTCTCTCAGGCTGTGGCAGCAATGAGTATGTTCTTAGTCTTCATGGCTTTACTTAATGTACATACAATATTTTAGATAAATAGTATAAAAATATGCAATCTTTGTGACTGGCTTCCTTCACATGGAACAATGTTTGGAATTCCATCCACACTGTACATGTATTAATATGTTGTCTCTTTTAATGCCTGAATAATATTCTATGTATAGTCTTTTCCTAGTACCCATGTGTTACTGCTTCCAGGACCCCATAATGATATAAAAGTCTGTAATGCTTGCGTTCCTTGTATAAAACAGCATAGTATCCTATGCAATCTTCCTATATACTTTAAGTTTTCATTAGATTACTTATAATACCTAATGTCATAAATGTTGTATAAATAATGTTTATATTGAACTGTTTAGGAAATAGTGACAAGAAAAAATTTTCTCATGTTTAGTACAGATGTAGTTTTCCCTGAATGTTTTCCTTCCATGAGCATTTCAATTTGAGGATATGGAAATGGTGGAGGGCCAGCAATCAAAGCCACCATTTATCTGTTCATCTAGAGATGCACATTTAGATTTATTTCCACCTTTTGGATATTTTGAGTAGTCTAAAACTCATTCTTGTGTTCCCTTCTTCTTACTTTCAAATACAATCCAGGAGTTCCAGTTTGCTTATGCCCACAGTATATATTGGTCCTTCTTCAAGGTTTCAGTATTTCTATCATATCTTACACCTTAAGTACACATTCCACGAGCAATAACCTTAAAATAATGAAAATTATTAACATGTAATAACACATAGTAGCTTCTATATTTACATATGTAAATAACTTTTACTGAGTGATTACTAAACCTTAATCACTGTTCTATGCGTTTCCCATGGAATAAATCATTTAAATTTCAAAGCAGTGGTGAAGGTACTATTATTCTCATTCTTTGCAAGGAGGAGACAGTGTTACCCAGCTCCTACAATACACAGATGAGTCAAGATTCTAGCCTCAGTAACCTGTCTTTAGAAACTGTCCTTTGATGTTATGAGATTGTCTAAATCACATCATGTCTTCGTCCCTCCACGAGCTGCTCAGCGGTTTCCTGTTCTGTTACTATGAGTCATGACCTAAAGGCTCTGTGTGAGTTGGACCCTGACTACGTTTGCACCTCATCTGGCCTCTCTTCCCATTACTCACTCTGCTTTTGTGGCTTCTTTCTTCAAACCCTTTGTTTCACTAAACTCACTCCTGCCTTCAGGTTTATGTACCTCCTTTTCCCTCAGCCTGAAACACTATCCTTATGTCCATCCTTTATATCACAGATAAGATGACAACTGATCTGGATGCTTTCTTATCTGTTAAGTACATTGCCTTTGTGATTCTCTGTCTTTATACACTCAAAACCTTATTGTAATTTAAATTATGAGTAATATTTTGGTGGCATGTTGAATATCTAGAGTATAAGCCTCAGGATCCTCATCAAGGACTATGTTTGCATGTTTGTCCTGGTCATAATTATATCTCTTAAAGGTTTTACAGTGCTTGGCACAGGTTGAATTAGTGTGACTGGCTACGATTTAATGAATTGAATCAAGTGAATCAAACTTTTTGGATTCTTAGTTTTGCATTTGTATCACTCCATGTTCCTCTTCTCTGCTTTCTGTCTCCTCAGTGGAGTGAATAAAAAGAGCTGCCCTCAGTTCCAGATGTTGCTAAAGAATTGTCAACTTTGTTACACTGAGCAGGCGTTGGGTGAATTCCTTATTTGATCACGGGAAAGAGGAAGTAGAACTTGTCCAAACAAAGTATAGTCTGGCTACATCTGGTTTCTTCGTGGTTGGGTTTGAAGTGCTTACTTGGTGGTGGCTCCTGGTTCTCCCTCTATATCTCTATTCTGTATTTGTTTTTTTAAAAAGTAATAACATTTGGAGTTGAGCAGGCACCTGGCACATTGGTCAGGCCATGAAGGCTTACCTTATAATCAGCCTTTCGTGGAGACAAAAATAACACCGTGCCACTGTTTGGCAACTGTAAGACTGCGGGAAGCAACACAATACCCATCCTGTGTTGACAGCCCACATTCTGCTAACACTATAGAAAATGAGTCCATAAATTGTGCACTCCAAGCTCTCCCACAGGAGTCTGTTCCCAAAGATGTATTTGTGCCGTAATTCTGAAGGAATGTCCCTGGGGAGATGAAGAGGCAGCGCTCTAGGAAGTCTCCTGGTGTGTAGCTCTCTGCTGTGGCTTTATCTTAAAACTGCACAGCAGTGGTCCCTGAGGATAATCAGGAGTATAGACAACTCGGAAATTGCCTGCTGGGCAATATACATGCATTTATAACCATTTTGTGAAGTTGGAATTGCCTCGTTTTCTTGTGTCAAATAAGGATACAAACTTCAGAAGCCAGTCAACTTGTTCTCAGAGCTTTAACTAAGAAGTGAGAAAGCTACAATTGTAACTCCAGTCTGAGGACTATAAAGTCACAGTGACCCCCCCCGAGGGACACCCTGCTTTCAAGATTGGGGGCATTAGTTTTTCTTTTAATTGTACAAATGTATGGGGTACAGTGACAGAATTCAATACATATATACAATGTGTATGGTCAAATCAGAATAGTTAATGTTAACTTTTCAAACTTTTAAAAAATATTTAACTAACATTTAATAATTGTTCCTATTTATGTGATAGTGTGATATTTTCCATTCATATATCAAATATGTACAGATCAAAGTAGGGTAATTAACTTTTCCATCTCCTCATTGTTACTTTGTATTTGGAGCCTCTCAGCTCCTCTTTTCTAGTTATTCATAGAATATATAATAGGTTACTATGAACTATAATTACCCCACTCTGCTGTACAATGTTAGAATTTATTATTTCTGTCTATTTATGTTTGGGTACTGATTATTCAACTTCTTTCTGTCCTCCACTTGATTTCCAGCTTCTAGTAATTGCTGTTATGTTTTTCCATACATATATGAGAACATATCACATTTGCCTTTCTGTGTTTGATTTATTTCATTTAAAATAGTAATCTCCAATTTTATTCATTTTAATGCAAATGACAGAGTATCATTCTTTTTTATGGCTAAATGATATATATATATATATATATGAGAATGTATGTTCTTTATCACTTCACTTGCTGGAGTCATGTAGATTGATTTCATAGCCTATAGTTATAATAGTACAAGAATAAATGTGGGTATGTAGGTGTCTCTTTGGTGTGCTGATTCAATTTACTTGGAGATATCTACCTATCTACCTATGTATCTATTGAGAAAAGTGAAAACTGGATCATATGGAAGCTTCATTTTTAGTTTGAGAGGAACTTCCTTACTGTTTTCCACAATGGCTGTGCTAATTTACATTCTTGCCAATAGTGTAAAGTAATTCCCCTCCTGCACATCCTCTCCAGAATTTTTTGCTTTTTGATAATAGTCATCTTAACTGGGGCAAAAGGATATCTGATGGAGGTTTTAACTTGGATTTCCTCGATGGCTAATGAAGCAGGGCATTTTTAAAAATAAATTTGTCAACTATGTGAATTTCTTTTTCTGAGAAATGTCTATTCACATCCTTTCCCCATTTCTTTTTTTTTTTTGCGGTACTGGGGATCGAACTCAGGACCCTGCACTTGCTAGGCAAGCGCTCATTCCACTGAGCTATATCCCCAGCCCCTCCCCATTTTAAATTAGATTATTTCTTTTGAATTTTGAAAGTTCTTTCTATTTTCTGGGTATTAATCTTGTGTCAATTAATAGTTTTCAAACATTGGCTTCCCATTCTGTAGGTTGTCTTTCCACTCTTTTGATTGTTTCCTTTCCTGGAAATGAGATTCTTAGTTTGATGTAATTCTGTCTATTCTTGCCTCTTTCCTGTGCTCTTTGGGTCTTATTTTTTTAAAAAATCACTCTTTATACTGACATCTTTAAGCATTTCTCCCATTTTCATCTAGTAGTTTCACAGTTTCAGGTCTTACAGTTACATCTTTCATCCATTTTGAGTTTATATTTGTATGAGGTGAGAAATGGGGTCAAGTTTCAATCTTCTGGATGTGAATATCCAGTTTTTAAAATAACTTAAGTACCCAATATGTGTCTAAAGCTCAAATATGAATGCATTGTACTTAGCACCATATAGTCTATTGCATCTTAAAATATATTTGAGTTCTGGGTTAATTATTTAACCATAATATTAGTAGCATGTACTTATTGAAGTCCTCCTCTGGCCCAGATGCTGTGCTACCTGTGCTATCTTCTTTATCTTTATAAAAATTCTATGAGATAGATACAATTATTATCCTTATCTTTTAAAAGACAAGACTCAGGTTAAAAAGGTTAATGGTTCACTAACACCAAAGTGGCAGAGAATAGGTTGTTAGACTCCCAAACATGCTCATAGCCTCCGTGGTAATTGCCCTCCCACACATTGACTGTAATAGTGCAGCTTTCGCCTTGCCTCTTCAAGTTAAGTAGATGTTATCTGTAGATTTTGGCAGAGTCGGTACTGATGGTTCTGCAACTTCTTGCAGCAATATCCAAACTAATTATACCTCTTTTCATAGAGGCATCTCAGTGGCCTGGGGAAGCGGAAGGCAACTTGACTGTAGATAATGAACTGCTCTGAAGGAGAGTCTACTGACTGTGATGCTTCACACAAAAAGCCAGTCACCAGCAAATAGAAAAGATATGAGAATCATAGACTCAAATTCTCAGGCACTTTCCCAAGGTGAGAAAATTTCTAAGGCTGTGAATAATTTAACAGGGAGCCCTTCCACTTGGTTTCAAGTGTCAGAATGTGTTGAGGGATAAAACACAAAGTGCGAGGAGGAGCTGGCACAGGACTTTTGATCAGATGTCTGAAATTCATAATACAGAGATTATTAGAGACGGAAGAAAAGCGGGAGAGGAAGCCACGTGTAAATAAAAGCACAGATGCAGGATGTGGCGACTTGGTTGGCAAGCAAGGGGCATGTCTGGAGCTGGCATCTGTGATAGAGTCAGCAAGCAGAGGAGGGAAGAGAGCAGGGTTTCAGGAAAACTGACATAACCTGGGGAGGGGGCAGACAGAGAGGAAGGGGGGGGAGAGAGAGAGAGGGAGAGAGAGAGAGAGAGAGGAGAGACGGTCTTTCATTGACCTTTGATATTGTTTATGACCTGGCAGCTGCCATTTAGCTTTGTTCTCAGGTTTTCTATGTATCTTCTGAAGCATGAAACTTTCTCTGGTCTCACATGCTGGCTTGTATTTGATCTGTTCTAGCATTGCCAGGCAGCGGCTAATTATCTGCCAGGTATGCCTTCTCAGGTTCAAAAGAACCTGTGCATAAAAATCACTGCATTTCCCATTTATGGAGATACCATCTAATACTAGCCAGTGACTTCCTCAGTACTTAAGCAATCAACAAGTCTTTGAGTTCCTTGATGTTCAGGGCATAGGTCTATTCACTGTTCCTAAAAATTATATGTTTCATGAAGAGCATTCACGATGACTCAGAAGTTTCTTTTTCTTTGATATAAAATAACAAGTGAAAACTTTAGGGCTTGTTAAAGTGGTAGAACTTGGAACTTTTAAGACAGCAAGTGTGGGTGTTAAGTGGGTTTTCATTGCTATTTGATTCATCAAATTTATCTTGTCATTATTCTGAGCTATTATTTTTGTCTTTAAAAAGTAGAATATTTGGAATGGGGAAACACTTCCTTTACTTTTCAGAATTGCAGTTTTCTCACAGTAGACATAATGAAGAATATAAAAGAACTAATAATGATTGAAGTCAGTCAAAGTAAGATTAGTTTGTAATGCCAAGGCAGTTGAAGATATTTGTCCTCATGGTGTGTGTGTGTGTGTGTGTGTGTGTGTGTAGGGCATGAAGCCCAACTAGCACGCATAACATTTTCATATTCAAACCCAGTTGTACAAAATTCCACGGTAGCAAGTAGCTCACTCTACTCCTCCTTCAACCTCAATCATTGCCCCACGTTAGTTTCTGTTCTGAATAAGAGAGAGCAAAACTTCTGCCCAGGTTTACACCTCAGCTCTGCCACTCATTAATGCACTAAAGGAATGTTATGAATATTATGTGAATAAATATGAATAGAAATTGCACAATGGAAGTGCTATCCATCATTAGCAAATAGTAACATTCATTAAAAGAAAAATAATTAAGTAAACTTATTACTCAGCCCTGTAATTTAAATACTAGCATCACTGTAATAATGATGCTTGTGTGTTCTGAGATGAGAGTCATAATTTGTTAGTTATTGAACATAGCTTGAATCTCACAATGAAGCCACCTGTGAGTTGATGTCATTACTGTTACTCTGATTTTACAGTTGGGGTTCAAGTGTCACAACAGTGGGCAGCAGTAAGACAGGATTTGAAACTATGCAGTGAGGTTTCAGAATCTCTACCTTTAGTCTCTGTTGCTTGTTTTGCATAACTGTTTCTGATGGTGCAGCCAGTTCCTAAAGCCTTAGCTAGTAGGCATGCGGCAAGCTCTCTCTATCTTCTATGTAGCCTGCAGACTCAGGACAATGAGTTCTTTCTATAGGGTGCTCACATATTTCCACTGAGTGCAGGAACTGCAATTGGCTTTTGGTGGAGTTCATGTTCCAAAGATGCCTCAAATTTTACCTTTACCTGAAGATTCAAAATAAATATGTATTGTACTTCCACCATATTCTAAACTTTCATACACCACACCATGTGATTCCCATTGCATAGATAACAACCTGAGGCTCAGAAAAGCTGAATAACCTTCTCAAACTTTTGAAATTAGTATTCATGAGAAATCGCATAATTTTTGATTGAATGTTCTCCCCATTAGTGGTCTCATTGAACTGTAAGTCAAAAATTTTTTTCTTATTAGGCATCATTGGTGGTACCTGGACTTTCTTCATGGTACCGCTTAATTATAAAGATGAGCTTTGAATCCATCATTCCCAGGACAGGTTTAGAAAGGAAAAGGCCACAGTCTGCTTCTGTTTTGCAGTGTATCTTCGACTGAGCATGACATAGTTTACTACAAGGGCTCTGACTACATGCCTGTGATAGTGTGCATGTAGTCAGAGTGACTTTGGAGTTCATGCTCTTGGAAGGGTCTCTATGTCCTTGCAGAGTGATGAAAATGGACAGCTGCTTGCTGGAGGTATGGTGAAGAGGTAGGTACTATGCACCCCTTCCCAACCACTGGGGGAGCCTCATACAACAGGACCGAAAGACCCCTTCCATCTTCCTCTCTTCTGAGGGCTCTTCGTGAGGTTTGCACATTCTTTTCCTGCTTGGTAATTAGCACCAGCTGCCTCAACTTAAAAGGAAGGAATCCCTTTGAAATCCTCCCTATCCTCCATGAAATGTGCTACTGAAACATGCTAATTAGTAACTGGACTTAGGACAACACAGCCATGTGTTTCCTGTGAATCCTGCTGAAGGAAGAAGAGGAGGAGGAATAGGAACATCTGTTTAGCTGCATATGTGCATGTTTGCTTTTCAAATTTTTAAAATGATATTTTTAATGAAAAATTATCTGTCCAAGTATGATCAGTAGCCCAGGAAATGCCCCTCCCTTGGTGAACTGAGTTTCAGCATTTATTTGTACTCTCTGTGTATGCTTGCTTGTATCCCGTCATCAGAAGGGTTAGCATCCCCTCATCCATCACTGCAGTATCAGGAATTGTGGGGCTCCAGGGAAATAAAAAACTCCCCTGCCTGTGGGATCTCCTGCTCCAGAGCAAGCTGATACACAGGTGGGTCTGTAATAATTAGTGCATTCTGGAATTTGAAGAGACAGAACAGAAGCATAACGCACCATTGTGTTGATGTACTCAGCTAAAAGTGGAGTTGCCACTGGTTTCCCACTGTAAATTGTGATTATGTGAAAATCTGTGTTTTCATAAACAATTCTGAGCAGCAGTTTCCCAGGTTTCAAACCTACTGACAGTCATTGCCTGGGGGCAAGAACTGCTCATGACAAGGAAAGGAAGCCGGTTGATTTATGGAAGCCCTTAATTTATTGACAGCGTGAAAGAAGCTCATGGAAAGCTAGCGTTCATGCTTAGGGAAGGGGTGCGCAGCATTTTGCACCTCTAAGGTCACTCTCCTGGGGCAGTCTGGCCAATGTCGACTTATGCACTCCTGCCACTGTCTCAGCCATGCTTCTGGACTGCCAGAGGCTACTGCTAAAGGCACTGCAACCCAGTGGTTCTCATATTCTTGCCTCACTGGCTCACAGGTTAGTCTTACTGTGCCGGTGATAGGTTCTCATCCCTATTATCTGTCTGTAGGTGGGATGGCACACACACAGTGAGGAAAACATCTGTTCTGTTGATGGGAAATGTGGCTGGAGTTTGTTGTTTCCCCCAAAGTCACACACAGTAGTGGGAGGATAATTACTTGGGAAGAAATTAGGCTATTTTTTTTTTAGCAAGATAACTTGATAAATACCTACTACACAGACGTACAGAAAGAGGATTCTGTTTTTTTCAGTTTCTGTCAGTTATGGGAAATGCAGCCTTGATTGGCCAATACCATGAGAGACATACTCTGCAGATCTGGACATTTGCCACACCTGGCCTTGCTCTGGGAAGTCAGGCAATAACTTGAGAGTCTTCTGCTGCACTCTATAGGGTTAAGAGGTTTGCGGGTGCAGAAAGCCTCATTTCAAGGACGCCAGATCTCTTGTACATTAGGTCTCCCTCAGCGCTCTGGTTACTTACCCAGCTCTGACCCATTCTCTTGTCCTGTCCTTGATCCTGTAGGCTTTGAGGCTCTAGTGTTGCTTCCTAACTCCCCCTGGTATGTGACTTCAGGCTTTCCCCGGATGAGTACCCAGGTAAGAGACACAAGAGTTGCTATTCGCCCCCTTTGGGTGAAATTTACTGTTGCGAATACGCCACGCTTCGCTATGAGAACTCCTGCAGCTGTGACAGATCCATTTTTTCTGTTTTCCCTTCTTGATAGAAGAAGGAAGAAGAAAAGCAACTGGTTTGTGTTTTGGGAGAGGAGCAGCTTGGTGCATATGATGTGAACATACTCTAAACAGAGTGCTGGTTTGCTGTCCAGCTAAAAGCCCTTCATGGAAAGCTAACTGCCTTCAGAATTAAATTCAAACCGTTAACTGCATAGGCAAGTGCTGTCCTGAGTTCTACCTCCCTTCACTGTTTTTTTTTCACATTTCCAGCTGAAGCTTCACCAGTCTACTTTCAGGTTCCCAAAGGAACAGTGTTTTTACCTTCATGCCTCATAGGGAACACATCCAGCTCTAGTATTTCCCAGGCTCAAGGCTTGAGTATAAACAGAAGCCATGGGCTGTGTTTCTAAATTCTCAACATTTATACATCAGGCTAACACGTTGCTACATCAGCTATGTCCTATCCCCTTGTTTGGATTTTAAAAATCCTCTCAAACTACCTAGAGAGCTAGGAGCCCTGGAGCTGAGGTCCTCTTGCAGGTTGAAGGATGATACTGGGACATATTTTCCTTTCTTCCCAGGTTGTCCTTCTTCCTGCACAACCTAAATGACTCACTCATGCCTCAAGTCCTTGTATATTTTTTTGCATTGTATGTTCCATTCTTCTTCTAGAAGTCTTCTCAATAGTCCCAGGATGAGTTGTGTGTTTCTTCCAACCTGGCAGTAACACTGTGCAGCTATGTGCTTTCCTTCTGCACCTCAGTTTACTTTGAGTGCTGTCCCAAGGTTGGAAGGGTTAATAGGTGTAGAATTTTAGAGTAGTGACAGATATAAAAGAGATTGTTGGCTATTGTAACTTATTATGTACACGTATAGCACCCTACACATATTTCTGTAGAGATACTTCACAGTGGTTTGTTATGTATTTTCTTACAACCTTCTTCCATTAGACAATATGCTTCTTGAAGGCAAGGACTTAATTTTATTTGACTTTGCATTTTTCACACAAAACCCAACAAATATTGCATAGTTGGTGCTTAGTAATTGTGTTTGGAGTTGACGAACTGCCTGTTGAGGAGTTAGTATTTGCCACTGGAAATGTTTGTGCTGAAACCTGTGACCATTTATAAGGAAAATCTTTGGGAGATTGCACTCAACTTTTCACATTTTCTGACTTAATGCCTTTCAAAGATCAGACAGAGATGGTTGAGCCAAACCAGAACCATGTCAAAACATGACATAGGGAAGAAATATTATTCAAGTGACATTCCTACCCAGGGACAAGATATGCTTGCATAAGACACTAACTCTGGGCTCTGACAAAGATTTCCGATCCAAAACACTCTATTATGTAATGCTGTATTTGTCTTCATATGTGCCAGGGGATTTGTCAGACGTTTTGTAAGGGCTTTGAGGCCACACATTTCTCGGCGGGCGGGATCTGGGGCTGTATGTGTCTCTATTTTCCTTAACTGGAGCTGTTCATTCTGATGACTTGTAGATAAGCAGAACCCAGGAAATAGGGTCAAGAGAGACTTTAATGATGTTTGCTTGATTAAGATTATGAAATGGCTCCGCAGAGTTTTCCCCATCATTTACTCCAGTGGTTACTAAGTAATCTCCAATCCAGTGCCACAATTAGAACGAACAGGTCTAGCTGCTGGTTGGTTGGGAAGCTTTTCTATTTATCATCCATCCATCCATTCAAGTTTGTCATGAGCTATGATTGGATACAGCAAAATGCTTTAAGAAACAAAAATGGAGGAAAACTAAAAATCTTCCTAATGAATTCAGTTTTCTCTCCTTTAAATATTTTGTTCTTCCATTTAGCCATGAATATAATAAGAGTATAGTTTTTCAGTGCTGACAGCATTACAAATAAGTTTTTCAAAAGTAATTAAAATAAGAAAAAATATCTAAAGACTATATCAAATTTTCTTCTCCTCAAATTATAATAAAACAATTCATATAACAAACACCTATATAATTAGTGCTTATATCATGCTAAACGCTGAATGTCTTGTGTATATTAACTCATTTAATTCTCATAAAATCCTAAGAGATAGGGAGAATTAGTGCCCTTATTTTAAAAATGAGAAAAGGGAGCATAAAAAACTAGACGTACATTTATTTTATTCGACCCTTAAGCTAAATACAGAGACATAAAGTTAGAGATTTAGATTAAAGTTATGTAACGGATGTAAGGCAAGTCTTCAAACCCAGTTCATCTGTTTCAGGCTCTAGCCATTTCACAATGATGCATGTGAATTTAAAAAAAAAGAGTTTATAGTCATGTTTCAATGAGAGAGGCCCTGTGCATCAAATCCTGAGAATATATCCAGGGGCATAAATATCAACACAGACTTTGTAGTACCTAGTTTTTGTTACATGAATATTTCAAAGTTTTTCATTCCTAAGCAGCTCAATCTTGCTATCATAAAATTATTCATAGATGCCCTCTAAGACCGACTGTGACATGCAGTAGTGAGTTTTCTCTAATGGCATTAAACTTTAATATTATTAAGCATATGATATTCTGCCCCCTTCGCACACTCAAAATGAAGATTTTTCTGAATGAAAGGCAATCGATTGCAGCTGAATGAAGTGCAAGGTGAGGTGCACTCTATGTCCCTGGAGTCTGTGTCACGCTGACATAGGGGTCTTGTTCCCATGGCAACAGATGAAGGCATTAACTGTTGTAGAACTGATGGGAGGACAAGATATGTATTTGCCCTATATTATTCTTGTCCTTGGATTTCCCACTTCTTCTTGCCTCTTGTTTTATTAAGTTAATGATAACCACCTATTATAGCAGGAAAAAAGCATACTATCCAGTGAAACTTTTCAGAGTCTGCTAAAAGGGAAAAGTGTTTTTTCCATTAGCTTACTTGACCTTTCCAAAGGGTGCTTCACAAAGGTTTTAAGGGCTTTTTTTTTTTCTCTATTGTGCAGTTTGGTTATCCTTGGTTCTGGCTTGATGTTTAAAGAAAGGAAAGGAAAAGAAAAGAAAAAAATGAAAAATTGTTTCTTCTTTCTCTGTCATTTGTGGCTGTTGTTTACACAGTGGTGGCGGCGGGGAATGCACACATTGCAGGGAGAGGAAGGGACAATGAGAGAAAGGAACAAGGGCCTGTCTCTGCTGTGATGACTGTAGTGGAGTGGCTCTGAAACCCAGCCAGCTCTTTTCTATTTCTCAAGTTTCATGAAGTCCAGTTTGTTCCAACTGCTTCTTTTCTTGAGGAATAGAATAATTTAGCAATAATTTAGAAATAAAAAACCATTTCCAGTAGAAAGTAAAGGAGGTTTAGATATTATCTCTTAAGCTGTCTTATCTAGTAAGGGAAATAATAATTATCATAGACAATATTTATGTAAGATAAACTGTGCCCCAAATAGTTCACATTTCAAAACTATTAACTTATAGAGGCAATTCTCAAACTCAGTCTGATAACAGACAGGTATAACTGACTGCTCTTCTCTGTAGTTTTCTAAAATCTGGTGTTTTTACTGTAATGCTCCGCCATTTCTGAATCATTGATTTTTATTCTCAGTTACTGGATCTGATAGCATCGCTCAGTCTATGGGCTCCATGTCAAAATAGTCACTCAGCTCTTTCTGTTTACTTACACACATAGGTGTGCATATAACTTCAAGAAAATTGAAGTTATTTTTAAACCAAATTTCACAATCTCTTTGGTGGTACTTAGGGTAAACTTGGAAAATCGTAAGAACAAGTTTAGGAATCACTTATGTAATATTTGCTTCCATACATTGAATTTTAGTGGAAAAGGAATACACTTAGACACTGTTCTTTAATAATTCTTTCAGTTTTCCTTTAGACACTTCCTTAATGCCTCTATTCTATACCTGCGTGTGCAGAATTGAGCTATTTCTAAATATTTAGTGGTGATGCTATAGTTTTTTTAGTCATTCAGGTACATTCTGATACAGTATTGTTAGAAAATGAGCATTAACATTCTGGGGTTGCATTTGGTTTAGAATTCTCTGAATTGGAGTTCATATTCATTTCATGTTTATCTTTTGCTTAATTCCTGGTGGATAAGATCATATAAACCAATTTGATGTGATTTAACTCCAACCACAGTCAAATCTTCATCAAAGAAAGAGTTTTACCACTATAGTCATGATATATTATCATACTATAATCATAATAATGTCATGAATTACTGTTTATTAGGTCTCTATTTAAAGACATTTAATTTAATTACTGTACTGTCATACATTACAGATTTGGGGTGATGAGACTTAAAAGTGAAATACTTGAATCAGCCTTTTAAGTTGCATACATATACAAGTATTTAATAAATCTATCCCGAGCAGTTTTGATTTCAGGGTCCTGAATAATTTAGCATTTGACTAAGGTTGATGTTACTAAAAACTACTTGAATGTTTGATGGTGTTTCTCTGCCCTCTAGTGCTCTGATGGAGATTGACGTGCACTGGAAAGAAAAGGGCCACATTCTGTCTTACAGAATTAGCATTAATCTCTTTCCCTGTTTGGGGAAACAGTAGATGCAGAACTGAAACTGCTGACACCAGGACCTTTAAGGACAATGGCCCGAGAGTCCTGAGGTCTGGACACCAGGGCCTCCAGCTGTTTGCCTTGAATTGTCAACATCAGTTGTGAGAAGACATTTAACGCCAGGCCTTTGGAGTCGTGGATTTTAACCTCTGTGCTGATGTGACAGGCCTGACAAAGTGACAGGGGAGTGGTGGCTGTGTTTTATTTAAAAAGTCTCTTCCTCAAATTTGTTAATTTTCTTGCATGTGGGAGTTTTCAGTGGTTGAAACAAGTATTCTCTCTCAGGTTTTCTCATCAGCGCCATTATTGACGTCTTGGGCTGGGTCATCCTTGGCTGTGGCTTTGCACTTCTGTGCCTCATACAGTGGTTAGCAGGTTCTCTGGCTTTGTATCTACCAGACATCAGCAGCAACCCATAGCTTATCTCTACTCATGATAAAAAAAATTTCTCTATCATCAAATATTTCTTTTGGAGGAAAAAAAATTCTCATTGAGAACCATCTGGTCTTAATGGTTCCTATTAGGTTAGAAACAGTTTGATTAAAAATAAATATTTTATCGAATGCTTGGCACCTGTCAGGTCTTTGAATTCTTTTATTTAATCTTTATAAAAATCCTCAGAAGGAAATCCTACAGTATCATTATGTCCACCTTATGGATGAGGAAACTAAAAGGCTGTGAGTACCTTTATTAACCGCATGTAGCCAAGTCGTAGAGCTCGTGTTAAAATCTGACCCTGACATGTACCTTTGAAAACTAGCTACTGTAAGACTCTCACCCTTATAACTTCCCCCAGGAGTGAAAAGCGGAACAATTGATTTATAAATAATAACAGTCCACAGATGCATGCTTATGCAATTTTCTGAACTGTCAATAAAACAGAAGAGAATAATAGCTTACTAATATTGTTAGAGGAAGGTCAATCCTGTTTTTTTTCATTCATTGCCTGCCTGCGTGGGTACATTTCTGTGTTTCGGTATGGATACACGTCTGACATACAGATATCAAGTTTCTGCCTTCTGAAGCTAAGAACAAGGTCATATGCAATATTTCGTGTGGAAATATGCTCTGGAGAAAACAAAGCACATGACGGGGTAAAGAGGAAATAAGATATAGTGGGACGCTGTTATTGTGTAAAAGGTAGTCAGGAAGCCTTTTGATTAGTACTTGAGCAGACAGTGAAGGAATGAAAACTGCGGTGAGTAAAATAGAGATGAGCTGCAGGATTGTTCCAGGCCGTGAGAACAGCATGTGCAAAGTCCCGAGGTGGGGGCATGTTTGCAGTAGAAGCAAGCTGGCTAGCAAGTTAAGGAAAAAGCAAGGAGTCAGAGTGAGAGGGGAGGAAAGGAGATGAGACGGAGGTGTCCGGGACAGGAGCAGGCGGGGTTGCAGATCCCGCGAGGCGGCGCATCCCTTCAAAGAATGTTGGCTTTTACTCTGAGGGAGATTGACGTGTACTGGAAGAAAAATGCCTTGTTTCACTTCGTCTTTTACAGCGTTAGCATGATCTCTTTCCCTGTTTGGGGAAACAGCTTTTCATAATAGCTGTTATGAATTTTGGAGTTCAGCTTGACCTAGTTTTAAGTGATATCTCTTAGATCTGGCTGCGCAGTTGAGACAAGTGACTTCACATATCTGAACCTGTGTTTTCTCACCTGAAGAAAAAATGTGGCAAGAGATAGACATTGTGCACAGGGGAAGAGACTTAAGACACGAGAGAGGGGAGAGGAAGGAGAGGGAAAGGAGACATAGAATTAAGAGTTGTTATGTATACATCCAACTTCCCGTGAAGAATGCAGTCATTATGTCCTACAGACATGTTCCCATAAAATCTGAAAGGAAAAATATGTTCTTGTTAATTAAATTTAAGTGCAATCAGACAAAAGATCCGCTATTATTTTAAGTGTGAAAAAGCAAAACATAACATTGCTAATCAGGCACCAGTCAAACTATGCTTTCTCAATTTGAAAATGCCATTTGTCTGTTCCTAGGAATTTGAAAATTTGCCCCGCATTCTCCTACATCACTTGACATGCAACAGGTAATTATTTTTGCATAACAGTCTATGACAAAAACAAAACACAAATTCATCTATTTATTAGTAACTTCATTTCTTGGGGTCTCATACAGCATTTGGTTGTTGCTTTGTGAGGAAAGATGGGATTTCTTCCCTGTAGTGCATAATACCTGTGTTCAGTTTTTATGCTTACAAAACAACCTCTAATTTAAATTTGAGTACTGAGTCATAGGGTGAGAGATTTTAAAACAGTAATTAATTCAACATATGCAGTGCCCATGTTGTGCATTAAGTCAGCTGAAGTGACTCTAACTGAGATGACACATTCATAGACAGTGACAGAATTATTGTGTCTATTCTTTGGCCCACAGTGACGGTAAGTTGATATCAGTTTTGGGGAACATGTGTTGTGCTGTGTTGCGTGTGTAGAATTTACGCAATCTGCAGTAGTACTTTCACTGTTGGGTAGAATCAACACGGAACGTTCCTGGCATATCATAAGCCTTCAAGGACAGTTACCATTTTCATCTCTATGAAGCCTATTTTCCATGGACCTCTCTCTTCCTACAAGATACTAAATTTTTTTTTCTTTTTCTTTTTTTTTTTGCGGTACTGGGGATCGAACTCAGGACCCTACGCTTGCTAGGCAAGCGCTTATTCCACTGAGCCACATCCCCAGCCCCAAGATACTAAATTAATTCCACTCATTTTACTCTGGCTCCTGTCTTTCCATTCTAATTCCCCAGGTGGTTTTCTTTTCTCTTGCACTTTTTACTCCCAAAAGGAAACAAAATTACCAGCATTTAACTCCCTAAACATTTCCTTTTCCCAAATCATTAGTCAATAGTTCATATTAAGAAAAAAAAAACTACTCCAAGTCTGTGGAGATGCCCTCTATGGTACATAATAGATGTTTTTTATTTCTTATGCCCTCAGTAGCTTTTAATATAAGGTGGATATTTGTCTTGAAAATTTTTTCCACTACTGAGGATTGAACCCAGAGGCTTCATAATGAGGGACATCTCCAGCTTTCTATGTTTTAGTATTGAGACCAGGTCTTGCTAAGTTGCTAAGATGCTCAGCCTGGGCTTGAGTGTTCAGTCTTTTAGCCCCAGCCTCCCAGAGTTTGGGGATTACAGGTGCGACACCATGCCTTGCTGCAATTTTTTAAAGAAGTTTTCTGTGGTGATTTGAAAAGTTGAAGGAACATTATCATTCTGTCACAGCTCTTCCATGTTTATCAGTTGGGAATGTTAGTTGGTCAAACTTTCTCAGAGACTGTATGTCATGTTAACCGATAAGCGGACCCCCAGGCTTATCATCCTGGTGCATTGTTACAGTCACAGCACCAGATGAGATCATTTAGAATAAGCTTCAGGTGGCAACTGACGCTGCTGGCTATACATTATTTACACATGCCTTTACATCTTCCTTGAAGGATGTGCCTCTGGATCACATACCTACTTGAACCAAAACAGGAATGAGAACAGATGGTGGCGGTGCCAACAGATCAAAGGAAGGACTGGGAAGAAACTCCTCTCGGTAACCACCTTGTTCTTTCCTGTCATTATTTGCAAACTGGAAACAGCCTGGTTCTCCTGCAGCACTGGAACCTCAGGACAGCCAAGTTGTTATCAGTTTCCATCAGCCCTAGGTGATAAACAACACCTTAAATCTCAAGATGAAATTGGTGCTAGGCCTTGTAAAGCAGATCATCTGGTACAACAGGCTGTGCAAATCTTGGAAAGGGAAGAAGAGAATCCATTTGTGGGAGAAGGCAGGCTGCCCCAAGACCTTTATGCTACATATGATCCCACTGACTTAATCCGGGTACAGTGCAATAAAGCTAAGTACTGGGTCCCTGGAAAATTACTGACTGCTCAAACAATCAAAAAGAATAAAAAATAACTTAAAAAATTAGAAATGATACAGAGCTTCACTGAACAAGATGGTAGGAATTCACCAATGGTTGTTGTATTGCATATTGTCTTCAAATTAATTGTTCAGATTACCAGATATGTTTGCAAAATTGTTCAAAAAATTTAAGCATTTACTGTTTCTTTCAATAAACCAATACTATTTTTTCTTTTAAAAATGAAAAAATTGACTGTATGTATATATGTATGTACGTATTTATTTATGGCAACAGAGTCTCACTGTGTAGCTCAGGCTGGCCTTGAACTCACAGGAATCCTACTTCATCTCGCAAGTACTGGCATTATAGGCATGAGCCACCGCACCTGGCTCTGACTGCAGTTTAAAGTAAGCTGTCTAAACTACATCTTCTTGATCATTAAGAGTGCCCTGAGCAGATTTATTCACTTGTCACCAGCACCTACACTGGAATTTGTAGACAGGTTGGTGGCCATATATTTGCTCCAAAGGACCTTTAAACTCCAATTGATTTTTCCTGAATTTTTGAAGCAACTGTCACACTGACTCTCCAATTCTGACGGTCCGATCTTAGCTGAACAGGCTCATTTGAAAGCAGGTTTGTTGGTATGTTAATATTTCTGTTTTATTCTTTAAGGTCATATGAAAATGAACTTCAAGGTATTTTAAACTGATCAATCTCATTTGGAATGTTTATAGTAGTAAAATTTTAAAATTAAAAAAATTTTTTTTTCTTAGGGTCTCATACATCATCTCTTAAAATTGTTTTTGGAGGATTAAAACTCCCAAACACTTATAGGCTTTTATCTCTGGCATATTTCAGATAAAGAAATGGTTGTGTGGAAAGAGAAATCATTCTTTGTGATTTGTGTCTGTGCATTGATCTTACCCGGAAAGGGCCTGTCCTTAGATAGGAAATGTATGGTCTAGACAGGAAGAGGAAGGTGGTGGATAGAAAGAAAAAAACAAAAACCGGCAGAGCTCTGTGGATCTAAATTTTGTGGACAGCTGCCTACTCTGGGTCTTAGTGTTAGGAAAAGATTAACAAAGCTTAGGAGGCTAAACAGGTACTCACACTCACACACGAGCAAATGATTGAAAGTCAAATAACTTTTCCTGCCAAGGGTTTATTATAAGCAAAAACATCCTCCTTGGAAAGCGAGGAGGCAGATATTAAGGACTCACACTGGTTTTAGGGAGACTTCCGTTACACTCTGTCAAATGAAATTAGAATTATATTTGAGTCTTTAAGATGCTTTGAAAATCAATCACCTGGCTGGTGCTGCAACCTATGGCTACAGAAACATCTTTAATGTTCTTTCATTTGAGGAAAATATTCTGTTGTGGACTATTTGAATATTCTGTGTATATGACCTGAGGTTTGGCCTAGTTAAAAACCAATCTGCCAAAAAATAATTCTGACCTCTTACCATTTACTTTTTTCCTAGTTGGGAAAATAACAGTATTAAAATCATTGTGGATTGCACCATTGCATTTAACTGTTTACCTAGTTTCTCTTCTATACATACACTTTGCAGGACTTTGAACTTTGTCCCATTAAAAGAGCAGAGAAGTGTTGAGTGACCAACTGGTCTTAGCTTACTCAGGACCTTCCTGGTTTCAGCCTGGGAAGTTTTGCACCCTGGAAAGTTAGCTGGTCATCCTCAAAGAAAAATATTTTTAATACTCTTTTACTTTGGGTATGCTCAGGTGACATATTTGGCCAAGAGAATAAAGTAGAAGGTGCAGTGTATTAGTTCTGAGCTTTGCCCTTAGAAGACTTTGCAGGTTTGTACTGTGTGTTCTTCAGCTACCACCCCGGGCAGGACACGTCATGACAATCCCACCTGACCGAGGAGGGTGTGGGTATGTGGCGCAGAGCTGAGCTCCAAACTGCAGCTTGGGCAAGTTCAGTGCATCTCAGCTGACTCCCAGCAAAGCTGCAGTTCCGTGGGCAATAATGAAGTCATTGTACTTGTAACCACTGAATTTTGGCATGACTAGTAGGAGGCGGTGAGCTAAAACCTTTACACAGGTCACTGACACCGTGAAGTAGTAATCATAGTTATTTTATAACCAGTACGTAGAAAGACAGATGCTCAAAGTGACAATGAATCTGCTTTCAAACCTGTTTCCAAGGAAATCTAATCACCTGAACATTTTAAATTATTAAGCTATACTAGCTCATTGTGACAGACTCAAGCAAATAGGAGCTACGCATAGGTAAGAGTAAAATGCATTCCATTCCCTTCCTCTCATACTTTTCTTCTGTCATGTAGTCCAAATGATTTTCCATCCTTTTAATACACATACTTCTTTAAAATCTTTGCCTAACTGAAAGTATGCATATCATTCTGCAGGATTTCCTCCTGGGATATCTCCAGTATCTTTCCATGCTGATCCATATGAAGAAATTACGGTCTTTCAACAACTCCACAATATTACATAATATAGAAGTAGCTTAATTTGAGCATTTCAATAGAGTCTAATTTCCCCTACTCCAAACACCAATTCCATGAACTTTCTTTTGTGCACACATGAGGATCTCTAAAGAAAAAGGAAATCCTAGAACTTAATTCAGTTCACAGCTAATTACACTTCAGTGTTTAGTATTTTTTTTTTGAATAAAATGTGACACTGGAAGAAATTATAGGCTAGTACTTATGCGCCACATACAAGTGTTCACCATGGACTGAGTTCTTCCTTCTTCACCTGCCCTCTCCTCTAGGAGGCATTTGTGCGGCATTCATGGTGGCCTATAAAGTGCATTAGCTGTACCTGTTTGTCCTAGATGAATTGCGCTGTCCTGTTCTCAGCTGTTGCACTTGATCTCCACTTCACATAGCAGAGATGATTCTCTAGAAGCTTTGCCTACCATCCTGAAAGACCCCATCAACTGCAGGTGTTGCTATTTAAGCAACAAATCAGCAGTCAATTTTTTCAATGAAAGCATCAGTAAAGTTAGAAAGTGAAATTCTGGTACATGGTCCCTTTAAGGTGTGCATGGCCACTGGTTCACTTTAGATTTTTAATAAAAGATGTTAGCTGAAGAGACCCAAGTGCTTCTGCATAGTACATGTTCCTGTAAGGTGAAAGAAAGAGATGAGGAGGGATGGGATTGATGTGGGATATGCTGGCAATAGAAACTCTTTTTGATTCAGAATTATTATGAATCATTCAAGTTCTATTCACAGAACTAAGTACTGTTCTGTGTCTGGAAAATAGAATATAAATAAAAGAAGTAACCCCCAACCTCCACTAGCCTACTACATTGAAGGAGACACCTACGGAAACAGACAATTACTATGGAAGAACACATGTAACACATGGAAGAACACATGGAAGAGGACACAGGGACGGTTCAGGGGCTTCCCCTGCAGAGTCTGGGTAAATATCCAAATACCGTGACTTCTGTCATCGTTGTTTTGTCTGTTTTTGAACTTTGCACGAGTGAAATCATATGGTATGTTCTCTTTGGTACCTTCTTCAGCTGAGTATTGTATTGGTAAGCTTTATTCACACTGTGCGGTATCGCGACAGCTCATTCATTTACACGGTCAGCATTGCGTTGTATAATTAGATTGCAATTTAGTTACATACTTTAACGTGGAATAAAATGTGAGCTGCTTCTAGTTTGGGGCCATTGTGAAGAGTGGTGTTGCCCTGTCTAATGATGTATTTGTGTGTGTGTGTGTGTGTGTGTATTACACACATATAAACAAGCCTATTTATTTATACTGGTTTATGTACCTAGTGAAATCGCTGGGTCATAAAGTGTGTTTACTCTCTGCTTAGCAGATTTAGGCAAACTGATGTGCACAGCGGCTGTGCCGACGTACCCCAGCTGCAGCATGAAGTCAGCCATCCTTCCCACTTGTCCAAGGCCAGCTGCTAGTTTCTACTTTTGGTTGTCTTGCATTACAGCCAGTCTAATATGTTCTTACACTCACCCCTTCGGATGCGGATTTACACACAGTTCTGCTCTTGGGAAAGTGCCCCATGTAGGCAGGGCATTCTGCAGTCCTAGTAGTGTGCATTGTGATACAGGGAAGAAGACACAGGCTCTGAGTGGGCCTGTTCCTTTGGCTGCACAAGCACCTTCTTCCATCGGGCGAGGTAGGACCAGGTCAGAGTGGATTCCCGCTTGTCTGTGTCTGAGTGCAGCGCTGGAGTCACCCACAGTGCAGGAGGGTTCTGGTTGTTCTTCTTCTTCACTAACTCTTGAAATTGTTTGTCACCTTTACTTGCACTGTTCTTCTGAGCATAGAGTGGTACTTTATTGCGTGATGAATAAATGAATAGATGATCAATCAGGCAGGGCATATTTCCTCTACTGTTTTTTTTCATGTATTGCAACTTGGATATGCTATGTTTTCAGTTTCTTTTTTATTAGTATATGTTCATGATATATAACGAGTACATTCATCTTAAACTTTGGTGCACATACATATTGCATCTTGTTCATTTTGCATCCCCACCCCACCATCTCCTACATAGATATGCTATCATAGGAGGTGTGTGTTTCCCACAATTTTCTTTTACCTGGTTGGTAACTAACATTACCTCCATTTTACATAAGGTGTGTGAAGCACAGAGAAGAACAATATTTTGTGGAAGGTATTGTGACTAGAATATACAAACAGAGCAGGGATTTGAAGCAGATTCAGGATGTTTGACTACACAATCCACTGTCCTTGTTCTTTCTGATAGTCAGACAAGAAACCCAAATTGGAATCTGACATTTTTATGCCTTGCTGATATGCAGCTTGAGCTTCTCTTTGCAGCAGCAAAGTATTACACTTAAAATGCTTAATAGGAGACTATTTTAGGAAAGATTAATGATAGGGGTTATGTTGCAGAGGCCAAAGACGCAGGGAAGCCAATATTGACTTAGTGAATAAAAATAATCACGGACTTAATGTATAACTATAACAACAGATTTCAAAAGCATCTATTATATGTTGAGCATTACGCTAAATTCCTATACATTGTGCTCACTGCTCATCGTCTCTAGTTTATAGGTGAGGACACTGATCTTTGATGTAAGGGTACATACCGCAGGCCAGCAAGAGGTGGAACCACTATCCAAAAGTGAACTGACTCTGGGCCCACAGCCTGCCTTTCCCTCCCTTCCCTCCCTTGCTTCTGCCTTCCTTCCCTGCCTCCTTTTCCTCCTCCTCCTCCTTCTCTCTCTCTCTCTTTTTCTCTGTGTCTCTGTCTCTGTCTCCTTTCTTTCTCTCCCCCACTACATTTTCCTTATAGGAAAGGCAGGAGGCCCGGGTGACTAATTCTGGCTAGAATTCTACAAAGTAGAGCTGGATGTAGAACCCAAGCTGCTCAGTCTGTGGAATGTGAGGCATGGGGCTCTCAAAACCTTAAAGATGTATCCCAGGGGAAAGCCACGGAAGGAAATTATCATGCCGGCTAAATGAAGTGCTTACTAAGAGCCAAGCAGAGAAATAAAAGCAAGGAATTAGACAATGGGAGAAATACCAAGGTCATCAGGAAAAATTTAGAAGAACAGGCAGCAATGTGTCCAACAGAAGTTTTTATGATGCTTAATGAAGATGTTGGGAGACTTTTAGGGGACTTCCAGATATCCTGTATCTCAGAGGGCACTTTTGGGGTGTGGAACCTGTTGGCAGCCAGCCTCTCAAGGCCTTAGGTTTTTGCTGGATCCTGTTGTTGATGTGGCTCTGCTCTCCATACTGTCTTCCTGTGAGCTGGGGCTTTGTGGCATGGTCCTTCATGCTAGGTCCTCCTGGCTCCATGGACACAGAAGATTAAAATGACACACTCTTTTGTTAGGGTCCTGGAAGATTTTCAGATGCTAAAACCATGGCTCGGCAAGGGCTACTCCCTCTCACAGCCACAGGACTCTAGGACAAGCCCTGTCCTCCCCTTTTCCATCTGATATGGCCACGGTTCATGACTCAGGGCCCTCACTTTAGAGGGAGTGTGAAGAACACCAGGCCAGAGCCAGAAAATCTCTCTAAAACTTTACACATGAACTTCCCCTTTGTGGCCAAATCTCAATTAACCTATCTGTCTCATCTCTGTCTGTCTCTGTCCCTCTTTCTCTCTCTAAGGACACTTATGACTGCATTTAGGGCCCTCCTGGGTAATCCAGAATACAGTCTCTATTCAAAGACTCCCATTTAATTGCCCTTCCAAAGAAGCTTTTCTCCATAGAAGGTAATATTCACAGTTTCCACAATGGGGTCTAGTATCTTTGAGGGTCACAAACAGACTTCTTCACCTCCACCCACCACCACTTGGATTCAGTCTTCAGTACGTGTGTCTCTTTTTCTCTGTGAAGGCTTTTCCTTGGAAATAAACTGCTTCATCATCTGATTTACTTTTATTGACAATTAGTCAAACCATTGTGAGAACTTCTATTCTGAAATTTCTGTCTTTATACTTCCTATAAACCACTTGCTCTCTTAGGATCTGGTAAACAAGAGTTCTGGGCAGGCACAAAGAATGGCGAGACTTTTGTTTTACCTGAGATATGAATTTGTTAGACGATTCACAGTGTTTCTTATCATGAAATAACCTTTCTCAGAAGCTCCCTTTTCTTGGAATCTGATATGCCTTCAAATTTTCTTTTTAGAAAATCACGTGTTACACCACTTCTGCTATGTACATCAAGCAAATCTCCATCAGCAGTGACAGGAAGCTCACTTCCATGTGAGGGCTGGCTGGCCCGGACACCTGTTGCACCAGTGCTGAACATGAGACATCAGACATATGCTGCCCCTTCCCCAAGCTGCCAGGTGGAAGGTGCAGCTGCTGCCCAGGCCCAAGACCTTCATGGATTTCTCCAAAGGCAGAGAGTTCCTGCTCATCCTGCTTTTTATCTTCCACACCCTTCACGCTGTGTAAGGTTTTAACTCTAGGGCCCCAGGACAGCATTTGTATCCTCTAGCCATTTGCTGTCAGTTCATCCAATGTACATTTGCCAAGTGTCTGCCACGTACCTGGCATTTGGCTGGGTGCTGAGGTTTTAAGGATGCATCCTGCCCCCAGGATCTCAAGTTTAGTCAAGATGTGATAATCCTGCCTACCAGTCCTCTTTAGTGGCAAGCGACAGAGACCAAATTTACAGTGGTTAAACTTCAGGTATGTCATGGAAAAGTCCAGGGATAGTGCTGTGAATCGGACTAGGTGCAATCAGAGAAGAGTTCATTCAATTACGGATATGCACATACCCAGACACACATGCACAAAAAGAGACTTATAAGAATTTGACCTCTGAAGTTATGAAAGATGGTTTGCCACTCTCTTTAAAGCTGTTGTCTTGGGTGTTGATGCTGGAGATGGAAGGCGTCAGCGCTAGCTGTCAGGTAGGCAAGCTGGGTGTAAAGTGGGAAGAGTGAGGAAAGACAGGCATCCATGCACAGGAGCTGAAACTTACAAGGAAGATCTCTCACCACCTCCCAACCACACTGCCTCCTTCCCATAGAGTACAACCTGGTCCCTTTCGCCATGAAGCTAAACATGCACCTGATCCAGCTGCCGGTGAAACAGTAAGGAAATCCCAGTGAAAGTAATAAAATGCAAACCTGGCTGCCCTGCAAAGATAGGTCAGCAGACAACCAGTAATGCCCCGCGGTGGGACAGTTTCACATGTAAAAACAACACTTCTGTCCTCATTTTCTCCTTCTGAACTCAATGCAAACTGTCTCTAATACTCCACTTTAACCAGAAATGGGTAGTGAAGGGGATTCTGTGAGATAGAGTACAGTGTAGCCAAGTCAACATACTACAAAGCCACTTCACACTGGGTTGTGGAAGAGCTGGCTGATGGTGTTCACCATGTCCTCAGAGCTCTCACTACTGTGTGTTTCTCTCTTGCAGAGCCTCTTCCAGTTCAGCTTCATAAGCTCTTTGAAAGGGCCTCTCCCTCAATGGTCCTGGCCAGTCCTGAGCTGACATAGATGTGGCTTCACCCACAGGGACACAGCAGTCTCACTGGCAGCCCAGGGTGACTTGTCTTCTGTAATCGAGGGGTGGCCTCAGTCCCATTCTAACCAGGGACCATGGAGATACATGAGAGGTAGCTCTCCAAGGGAAGATCAAGGTACTGATAGTAATAAAGCAAACCTGGACAAGAGGAACCTTGCTAATAAATGTTCAAAACCTGGATAAACATAAAGTCTCAGGACACAGTTTTGTCATAGGAAAGCAACTGGCTGTAGAGTAATCACTAATCTGGCACCTGGAGGCCACTTTTGTCCACTTTAATGGGCTCTTGTAGTAGCCAGCCACGTGGCCTTGGGCAAGTTACTTAACTTCCCTGCAGCTAAATTAGTTAATTTGACAAGGAAAAAAAAGTGTAGATTCCTCTATTCATCCAATCAGCAATTTTTAAACAGAAGCCGCAGGCTATGAAGCACAAGAGGGCTTCAAGGAGCTTATGGTCTATGTGGGAGACAAACAAGTATATTTACAACCTGTGTAATGGACGCTACGCAGGGGGAGAGCAAAGTGTCTGCCTCTCTGGAAGGAAACAGACTTCTTAGGGAAGTGTAGCAGAAGAGGATGTTTCAAAGAACAAGCAGGGTTTTTTAGGGAGATAGTTGGGGCACTTACTTTGTTGGTAAAGACAGAGCTGTGAAGGAGAGTACCACATCTGAGGTGAACATGTGTAAGTAAGTTCAGTATTTGCAAATGCAGGGCTTGGGTATAACCAGCAAAAGTTAAGGTCACTTGAGGACCCAAGGAAGAAAGAGATTTTACACCATGCTAAGGGGTGTGGTTTTCATCCTCTAAGGGGTGAGGAGCCACAGGGCAGTTTTGTGCAAAGCAGTCTCATGATTGATGTTTAAGCAACTGGGTATCATTATGGGAGAAAGCGACTAGAACAGAATAAAGGACGAGCTAAGAAAACATTTCTACCATGCAGGACACAGACTCTGTGCTCTTGGACTTAAATGGTGCTGTAGGGATATTTAAGTGGAACTGAAGGGAAATTTAAGGGGCTGTTTGTTGGGATGGAGTGATTTGCTGATTATAAGGAGAGACAGAGGAAAAGTAAACTGCAAGGCCTGAGCTTACAACCAGGTGAAACAGGTAGCACTGCAAAAGTGAGCACGAGCGAGCCACTTGGACAGAGGGAGAAAGGGATGTTGATTGGGACATGCTGAACTAAACTAAGACAGTACTTCAGGTTTCCAGGTGGAGAAGTCCAGGAAAGCCAAAGCTTCTGTCTAATGCTGAGTCCTTTATTTTGTGGTTAGGATCAATTCAGTCAGGCAGCTTTGGTTATAGGGTTTGTTTGTTTTTTTTTTTTTGGTGGTACTGGGGATTGAACTCAGGACCCTGCACTTGCTAGGCAAGTGCTTATTCCACTGAGCTATATCCCCAGCCCTTTCAATCAGGCAGCTTTGGTTATAAGCTCTTCTTGTCTACTTCTCAGGATGTAAGAATACATAACTCGAGGATACTAGGACTGAGAAGTGGTTGGTGGACAGAACCAGTGTTCATCTGCTTTAACATCTTGTTCCTAGTGTGTAGTGCAAAGGGAGAGTCCCGGCTGCACCTCAGGATTCAGACACTAAAGAACTAAAATACCCCTTGTTTCCTTAACACCCCCTTAATATCTATCCCCCCAGAAAGCCACGGGAGAAGAAAGAAGAAATCTTTTGAGTAGTTCATTTCTAAAATATTTCTTCCACTTCTCATTATCTGAGATATTTTCTGTGAAGAACTCTTTCTGGGAAAGAAACTTTTCCTCAAAATTGCTCCGAGTAAACTAGCATTACCATTCTTCATTTCGAAGAATGCAAACAATGCTCCTAAAGGGCCAGAACTTTACAGTAATGCACAATCTACAGCCCCATTTCTGATTAAATGAAACAAACACATATTTTAAAGTAAAATGCCTTTTACTTATATAATTTATATTTTAGTGAAGAGGACAGGTTGGTACTTGGTTGTAGAAGTTCTCTTTAGAGTTATAAGCTCTATTATAGTTTTTAAATGGATGTGGGTGGATTTATCCAGCATTTTGGTGGCTTTGTGTTCAAGTTGAGGGCACGCTGTTCTCCTCAGTTTTCATTTAATGCGATCATGTAAACAAAAGGGATTTGAACATGATTGCAATTTCTCTCAGGAAGGTTCAGCTTTTAAGGTTAATGTCACCTTTTTTGTGTCTCTAATAGACAGAAGCCTAGAAGACTGGATTCAACCTTCAACATTCGTGTCAATTTTCTGTTTAGGTACAAAAAGGTGCCTGAACCACCAACTTTCAATAAATTCATTTATCCATGAAAGTAAGGGAACATTTTGTTTCACTCTTAACTCATATTAAGTTGAATTTATTAGTTTCACTGGAGCCATGATTCAGTGAGTTTTGAAGGACTGAAAATATGGATTCTGTTTGTCTGTGAGCAAGAACAGAATAAATCTGTGAAATTGATGTGATACCTTGATATAGCGAGCTGACATATATCTACATTCCAGGGGCTACATTTGAACATTTCTATTACTGTTGGTTATTGAATACATTCTTTGCATCAGGTAGGTATTGTTTTTATATTTTACAAATGAGATTCAAAAGTGTTAGCTAATTGGTTATAAGTCACTACTGTTATAAGTTGTTTTTGTCTAAACCTTATGTTCCTCCCTCTTAAATTTGCTGAATGCTTTATATGTAGGTGTGCACACCATGGTACCGTTACATATCAGAAACCACAGGATTACAAGTTAAAAGCTAGGAGTTCTTGTCTTTCACTACTAATGGCTTAGCTTCTATGTAATAACAGTTTTTGTATCCATAAAATAAGCAGCATCTGCATCTCTTCTGCCAGTCTGATTGGAATGAGAGTATTAGACAATATTAGTGACAAGTTCAAAGTCGAGGGGAAAGAATGAAGGAGTCCAAAAGTAGCATTTTGCATCTGCACCCAATCACTGCCTTCCCAGCTCTGCAGCTCTGAGCAAGGCACTTCACCATCTAACCTCGGTTTCCTCATGTATTAAGTGAAAATTTTCACTCTCAAGCTGCCTTTCATGATAAAAAGCACTATTCAAATGAAGTGTATAATCCAATTTAAAAAGCCCTGTAAATAAAGAATTTGTAAGATGTTATTCTCCTGGGCAGAGTTTGTAGAAGATGGCAGAACCTAAACAAGAAAATTACTCAAGATGAGCATTAGTTTCCTACTATTGCTGTAACAAATTAACACAAATTAGTGGATTAGACAATAGAAAATTATTTTCCTACAGCTGTAATATGTCAGAAACTCAATCTGAGTCTCACTGGACTAAAATCAAGGCACCAGTGGGGCAGTGTTCCATCTGTTTGGTATTTTCCAATTTACTGAGTTCCATCTACGTAGCAGATTTTTATTATTCTATCTAAGGGTCTATCTGATTCTCTTTCTTCAAATCATGGTTTCAGGAAGACTCTGGTGGAGAGTAATCAAGATAGCAACATTTTGATAGATATGAGATTTGGCCCCTAACAGAACAAAAGGATCATCTAACATCAGAGTATGTGAGTACTTGTGGGGATTTGTGGGCAGACATGTTTTTACATGCTTTAGAAGTAGCACAGGATTTGTAAGTCAGAGAAGATTGTTCAATCTCCAAAACAGGAAAATCTTAGGAAGCACGCATCACAATCTGAGGCACAAACCACGTGGCAGAAGTCCACTGAGAGTGGTGGAACTGTAAGCCATGATGATGCTAGTGAGGGGCAGCGACAGGGTGGATTCTTTACAGTAATATGTTCTAGACAACAGAAAAGGTGACTTATCTCCAAGCAGGACTAATTCTATAGTTTGAGAAGGTGGCAAGAAATACTAGGGAATGATGGTAAATGCTTAATCCAGGGCTGTACTCACAAACTGCAAATAGTGAAATTTAGAAAGAAAAAGAACCAGTTCCATATAACCTGGTTTCCTTAGCATGTTTTAGGTGGTTGTTAATACAATCAAATTTCCTATCACTTCAACATAATAACCAACACATACAAAGTAATGAGATGTTTAATTTGGCTCACAAATTTGGAATTTAAGGCATTAAATTCAAGGCTGCTGGCTTCACAACAGAAATCTTATTGTGGGAGGGTGTAGTAGAGTGGAATTGCTCAGCTTATGGAGGCCGGGAAGCTGAGTGTGGGAACGGTGCCTCAGAGGAACGGGTGAGGACCAGGTGCAGTACCTAAGGTCCTGCCTCCTTAGCGCATCCAGATACGTGCAGACGTGAGCTTCACTAACATTCTCAGCGTGTCTTAATGCAGTTAAGTTAAAGCTGTTCAACTCATACAGTCTAGAAAGCAGAGGAAAAGGCAAAAAGCCAGAGAGGAAGGGTCCAGGGACCAAATATGGTGCTCAAGGTCACGCCCATGACCCACCCAGCACATACAGAAGTGTGCCTTACTAAGCTCCTAGGTCTGTTTTAAGCCAACCAATTGACAACCGAGATAACCATCAGACAGATCCCTCTCACATGTTGAGCCTCTTCTATTGTTAGCACCCTGGGTTGTTCACGGCGGAAGGTCTGTAAGAAACGAGTGTAAGCTGTTACCCAAGTGAGACCAACCTCTGTGTTATGTGAGAAGGAAGCAGGTTCTTGTTGACTGTCTATCGCAAACCTCCTCTTGCTAATTCTCTTAAAGTTGCTCTTTCACCTTTCTGCTCTTTTCTTCAGTAGCTGATTCTAGAACAGTGGTGGTGAACCTTTGGCCTGAGTGCCATGGTGGGCTGCTTGGATCACTGAAAGCTCTAAGAGGTTTGCCATCCCTGTCCTAGAGGTTAGGAAAAAATCATCTGTAGAGGAAGGCTGCTTAAAAAGGGAAACTGAATCTGGTACTGAGATTCGTAGTTTGTTTTTGTTGATGATGGTCAATTTAAATTAAAAAAGTGGAATTTCAGGATTTAAAATACCAGGTCCTACATGATGAGTAAATTAGCAGCGATCTTTGTGGTCTGAGGAACATCTCATGCTTTCTTCATAAAAGCATTCTTAACAACAAAGAGAAAAAGTCTGTACAACTGAGGGGAGGAAGGAGCTCATATTTGCACGGTAGTGGGGTGCAGTCCTTGGGTAGATGCAGCAGGTGAAGCTTTTCTTTGTTATTTTATATTTCAAGTAGAAGTTTGCATTGGCTTTTCATTTACCCCATTAAGTATTAGTCTTTAAAAATGTCAACATATTTTATTTTATTTTATTTTATTTTATTTTAAATTTTATTTTAAAGACAAAAGAATGGAGACATATGAACCAGAAAAGCCATAAACAATACAGAAAATACAAAGTTATACAGAATATAGTAGGGAATTAGAACTGGATGTTGTATTACATAGTTACCTTCACATTAGTTAACACAAAAACATTAAAGGAAATACCAAATTGTAGATAAGATAGTAGGGAGTTTGCACTGGATGCTGTATAATATAAAGTTATCTTCACTTCTGCTAATACAAAAACGACTGAGGAAATACAGAATTATAGAGAACATAGAAGGGAATTAGCTCTGGATGCTGTCCTACATAATGTTACCTTCATCTTTGTTACTCAGGTTACACAGATGATGGCCCTTTTGATCAGTTCGTTTTTTCTCCTCCCTCCTCTCCGTTGCCCTACCACTCAATCAGTTATCTTCCCTGTG
>PVLD010015298.1:0-49094 GCA_004027595.1 Dinomys branickii | reverse complement strand
AAAAAAAAAAAAAAAAAAAAAAAAAAGAGAAACTACAGAAAGTGATGGGCTTTGAAAGAAGTCTATGCTAAGGACCTCACAGAGACAGAGCTCAGAAATGGTGAGGAGAAAACAGAATCTATTGAAAAGCTATGAGTGTCAGACTAGAGATCTGATATTAGCTTCAGTGATTATATTAATCAGTTACAAGAGCACTCAAGGGTGCCCTTTGCAGAGGTCTTAAGTAGTTACAAATATTGACTCATAATCATATCTTTTAAAAATAAAATAAAAACCTATTGGGGTGCTGTGTAAATACTTCATTGTTTCTCCACTATGAGAAATCAAAAGTGTAAATAAGGACCAAAATGTATAGTAGATATTGGGAAATAGGAAGAAAATGTTCAAATAAGAAAGGAAACTACCCCAGTACCGCAAAAAATAAAAATAAAAAAAAAATAAAGGAAACTAGGGAGAGGATAGGCGGAAAGGAAAAGAAAGAATGAGAAAAGGAAAAACTGGAAACGGCACTTCTGTAAATGAGGAGGGAAAGAGGAGTTGAAGGGGGAGGGAACGTGGGATAAAGAGAATCATGCTATATCTTATACAGGTACAAATTCCCTATGATGAATCTGATCCTTATATGTACCTAAAATGTACGAATAAACTTAATTAATTTCTAAAAAGTAAATAAATAAATGAATAAAAACTATCACCCTTAGTACCTCCAAGACTGCTTTAGATACCACAGACCATGCAACTATGGACTTGTTAAACACCTACTCGGATGATGACTACATTAAAAAAATCCAGAAGCGCCTAGAACAAGATGCTTTTGCCCGAGAGCAAAGAGAGAAAAGACGGCGGAGGCTGTTAATGGACCAGTTAATCGCCCACGAAGCACAGGAGGTAAGACAATGAGATGAGGGTTAAACAGTGCTGACAGTTTTTCAAAGTGTGCTCTTCTGTGTACATGAATGTGGATTTTACACAGGCATTGTCTGCCATAGTGAGTAAATGGCACTGGCACCTGCTTACATCGGAACAGCAAATATACTCAGGGAAAGAAAATCTCTGCACATTTACCAAAGAATCTAAAATCTTGTGATGGTTGCATAGCATTGTGAAAGCATTTAATGCTGTTGAATTATTGAAAAATTATTGAAATAATAAATTTTGTCATGTATGCTTTAGCATGTTAAAAAATATACTGACACAAAAGCAGCGTAAAATCAATGTGAACCATTTATAGCCATGGTTACTTTTAAGAAGCAAAGGAGGACTTTTAATGAAAACAGGTAAGAGTTGTTCATCCTCTCAATTTGCTCACCAGTCTGCTCCAGGGGCTCACAAACTGTGGCTCTTGTACCAGTGGCCTCAGCATCACCTGACCCCATCCAGATTGAATCGCACACCCTGAAGCTGGGCTCCTGGGATGATTCTGATGTGGCTTACACTGGAAAATCACTGAACAACCCTTAAATGGAATGCATGTTTACTGACCCTTCTCTTTGCTCTGAGTACTCATGGGAGCCCCAGAAATGTAAGACCGCACAAGAGTAACAAGAAACTGGCTCTCACAGAGCACACCCTTTAGAGAGGCTCTGTAAATAAGCAAAGGTGACAGTGTGTGGCAGGAGACACCAAAGAGGAAGCCTTTCCAGCATGGTGCAGAGGATGGGCAATAACAGAACTATGAATGTCAAGAGGCCACTAACTAAAGGTAGAGGTACCAGAGTGGAGTCGAGGGACACCTTTCCAGGGGTTGCTGAAATGGGAAGAGGTGAACTGTGTTTTCACAGCAGAGAAAAATCACATGGAACAGTTCTGTGCTTTTAATTAACGAAAGTCGTGTCATCTGGCAGAAGTCACCAGAGGCCAAATCATGATGGGTTAGATAGAGAGAAGCCAATTGTACAGTTTCCTATTTAAGTACACAAGAGAATAAATTCAGATTTGCATTTTAAAAAATCACTCTGACTTTGGTGTGGAGACTAGATCATAGGAGGACAGACCGAGTCTTGGCTATTCCTGTGATCCAAGTGAACAACTACCTCAGTCTAAATTTAGGTTAGTGGCAATGGGGATTGAGAGAAGTGGCTTTAAGAAGTGTTTTAGAAGCAAAACCAGCTGGACTTAATGGCTTCTTAGACACAGAGAGTAAACACTGGTACAAAAAGCCAGGTTCGTAATTTCTCTGCACCTGGGAGACAGAAGTGCAATTTATGGGTTAAGATAATAAAGCAGTAGGCTGGGAAGGAAGGTGAGTTTGTTGTGAATATAAATAGGACAAATCTACGTGTCTACAACAATAAAACCATTTGAAGATGCTCTTTGCATTCCTCAACGATGTCTGATCTGCTCATAGGTTCTGTTCTTATGAGTGTAAGGAAATGAAACTATTTACCTAAGGTTTCCACTCCCTTCCTGATGGAAAATTCAAACAACTCTGGAACATCTCTTTCTGCCAGAAGGTTTTTTTTTTTTTCTGTAAATTCACTTATACCTTTATGCAGTGTCCTCATCTCCCTTTTAATTAGAAGAACTATAAATTCTGAAAATAAAATAATTCAGAGATTATATAATTGGATGTCAAAATTTATTACTTCACAGTGAAATTATAGACACACATTTCACTTTCAAAACATTTGTGTGTCAGCCACGAGGTTTTGTTTCTTCTCTATCATCTAGGCATGGTGTTTACCTGGAAAATGTGGTAAATGAATTATTTCTGGATTCTCATAGTTCCCATGAGGGTACTATTAGCACTAAATTGTCAAGACTAAAGCCGGCGGTGTGTTTAGCAGTTTGGCGATCCTAAAGGACATGGGAAAAGTCAGGGCTCTGAATATTCCAGTCATGGGAACCTCATCATTTGCTGCTGCTGCTCTGTACTTGAGGAACTGCTCTTTCTGTAGCTAGGCTGGAACATTCTGCGGGGGTCCACCCCCGCAGCTCCCTTTTCACTGACTACAGTGAGTAGCTGCAATCAATGACACTAGTGCACAGTGGTGGGGTAGAATATTCTCATGCATAACGTGGATTGTTTTCCCAATGATACTCCTGCCAGCCCTGAGTGCTTGTCTTTGGGCTCTGAATCCATTAGAAATGCTTGCATGGCTTCCAAGCTGCCACAGTGTTCCCCTGGGAACTATATACCCTCACTTGGGTCTCTAGCTGGTGAGAGAGAGACCTGTGCTCTACTTGAGGTCTTGCCCAGTGTTCCATCAATAAATGGTATTATGTGAATTAAATGATGAGATTTAAAGATAGACTGATCACTCTGATTTTTTAGAGCATAAATGTTGAGATTTAAAGAAGAAGACATGGTAGTGAAGGGCTGATGTCAACCAAGGTAGCCATCGTGTCAGCCGAGGTGAATGTAGAGAGAAATGGAGGATGGGATATAAAACGTGTACCATGAGATACACTAGCCTACCTTTGGAAGAGTTGGAAGTTAGGAATGGTAAGGTAGGAATGAACTTAAAATAGCCCCACTATTATATCTCAGAGTAGCTTATTATAAGGCCACCAGTACAACCTCAGAAATGTAGAAAGAGGAAGGAGTCTGAAGGGGAGTAAGTTTAGTTTTGGATTTCTTGAGTTTAAAGTATTTTACAGGTAAAATTATAACCTGTTGTATAGTTACTAAGCTAGCATCTTGGCTACTTCTTGGCGTTTGCCCTAAACCAACTATCGGTATTTCAAGGACCTTTTCTATGATATTTCCTTGGAGCTGGCATTTGAATGCCAGATCTCTGTATCACTTTATAGCTCAAAGATCCTTGAATACTTAGCAATTAGTTTTTCCATGCATTGGCCCATTTCTTCACAAGAGTTGCTTGAAAATAAGGCAATGGTTACAGACAAGAGTACGCTTATAGCTCCAATTCAAAGGAGAAGCGGAGGACCTCATACTCACATTGAGACTATTATGGGTTGTACATTTGTTGAGGTCATCCCCAAACATGGTAACGATAATTAAAATAAAAGTAAGTCTTCTATTACTTTTTTTCATTTTATTCATTGCAAATACATTTACGTTCTATGTTTACTATAGTTTGTATCTTGTTCCCATCAGAAAATATAAGGGGTGATCAAAGTATAACCAGACTTAAATATTACATAAGTTCTCTCATATGAGAACCCCAAAATATAAGTTTCCAAAAAAGATAGTCAACAGGAAAGAGGGAGAGAGACCTTTTGCAATGGGCAGGCGATCCTGAGACTGACTAGTGGGCAGAGGGACAGGAAGGAGGTAAGAAGAATGAAGCTGTGTTACATACCTACTGCACAGGATGAATATAGACATTACACCCACAAGCATTTACTGATGAAAATGTAAAAGAATAAAAATATGGTGAGTGTTTAAATTTTTAAAAATTACAATGAGACACATTGCCATTAATTCTCCTCAGAATACTCCCTTTCACTTTGAATACACTTATGACATCATTCTTGCCACTTTCTGAAGCAGCTCTGGAATCCCCTTTCATGAATGTCTTTAAAAACTATGAATAAGAAAAATAGTGAATGCTGCTTCTGGGTAACATTCAACAGAAAGTCAGGCTTATTGAAACTATATGGTGTGTTCTCATCTTACGTACTGCGTCTGCCACCGTGAGACTTCTGGCTCTTCACCAAAGTCAAAATGACAATGAAAAATGCTATGGTTTGTGTCTGGATGACCCCCAAAGCCTCATGCAGTCATGGGGCAGGCTCCTAGAGTTTATGATTGATCCATGGCTGTGATTATGGGTGTGAGTGCTACACCCGCCCTGGGGTGGACAGTTTGCACATGTGACGGAGAGAAAGAGGCTGCTTGTCGGCACTCCTCCCTTTTGCTCTTGCTGCTTTTGCTGTCTTCTACCACCATGAACAGCTGCCCTCTGCCATGTGCCACCCTGCCTTGGAGCCAGCCATGTATGGACTGAAACCTCTACAAACTGTGAGCTAAATAACCTTTCATTTCTGAATTCTGGGTATCGGGTATTTTGTCTGAGCAATGAGAGAAAAGTAACCGAGACAAAAAGTAAACACTTTGAACTAATTCAGGGCCTCAAGGCAGCTATGACAGTGTAACTGAAGAGATTCACAAACAGGATGTCCAAAGCCGTCTCAGAAAATTTCAAGAACTATGGAATAAGATTCAAAGTGAGAGCAAGTATTTTGAGGGGCATTAATGGTAATGTGTCTTTAAAGTAATATTTTTTTAAAAATCAAGCTTTCACCTTGTTTTTCAATCACATCTCGTATTGTATTGAAATTTTGGAAAATAGACTGTTTCTAAAATGTGAGTTACTCATACAGTGGGACAAAAAATAAAACTTTTCCACTCAACTTTTAGGCATAACATCCTAATGCACTTGCTGGTTTTTCATAGTGAGGCTTCACAAATATAGCATTGACTCAGCCATTCCACAGTAATTTTCCTCTGTACCACTTAATCCCTAAGATGTTGTTATCTAGCAATAATCAAAACATAGCTGACCAATACAGTATGCTCCTTTTAAGAATTGAATGCATAGATCTTATCTTGCCAACTAAGTCATCTTTTAAGTAATCTTGTCATATAAACAACTCATAGTCTCCTAGAGTTCACTTGGAATAATAAAGCAAGGTAGTATTTTTTAAATATGTGTCTGGGACTGTGCATCTTGTATCCAAAATCACTCTGCAAATGTAGTACACTGGGCCAAGTTGCACTGTGCTGTTTGTGGTCTCAACTGGACAGTTGGTGGATGAAGTACTGTCTGATTCCCAGTAGGCTCCATCAGGTCCTACTGGAGAGGACTAGTGCCTCTCCCTGCCAGGTATCTCATTTTCCAGTGGACCATGTTATACATATGGTGGCAGTGGCAGAGAGAATTTAGAAAGTCAAACTCCAAGTATTTTGTGTTTTTTTTATGTTTGTTTTGTATGCCTTGTTTATTTGGGTGATATCTAATTGGTTAGTTCAAGTTAATGGTCACTCCATAATTTGTATTTAAGGAGTAGAAATAGATTCTCCTTTTTGACAGAGGATATTTGTAGGGTAACACTGCAAGATTGTGAATGCAAAGATAGGAAGGAGTTGTGGCCATTTTTATATTCTTCCTCACTACTATTTTTGGATATTAAAAAGAAATCAATTATTAATGTGAAGCTTTTCAGAATTTTACAAATAGATGAGACATATGTTTGAAAGTTGCCCATGACTTTTAAATTTCATATATCTTGCTAACAGAGAAGTTTCATATTCATTCCATTTGAACTTTATATTTTTAATAATTTCCAGCTTTAAGCTCAGCATTTAGCACAGAGTATTGTTTTTGTGTCCTGGTTTGGTTAAATGTACAGTATTTCTCCTGTAATATTACAGTGCTAGAGATCATTTGAAGAAGTGTCATTAATTATGCCAGATTTTTTATCTCAGTCATTGTCTTGTTCAGTTTTAGATCCTTGACCTTTAAGCTCCAGTGTTCCGGTATTGTTTTAGGTCCCCACTGAGTACTTTAATTACCTCTTCTTTCCACATGATGTCTCTGTTTAGACAGAGTGAAAGAGCTGGCAGAGCCTCAGAAATCATCTACCATTTATGCCTCTCATTGTTTCCTGCCATAAAATAGACTCACAGAACAGACATATTTGCCCAAGTCCACACAGCCCACTAGTGGCACAACTTGGGGTGCAAAAACCAGGTGTTCTGATTCTTACTTAATGTTTGCTCCAATATTTATTTTCTGGGTTGTTTCCATGATTTAGCTATTACAAATTGTGCTGCTATAAACATGGGTGCACATATATCACAGTGATATGCCAAATGTCCATCCACAGAGGATTGGATTAAAAAACTGTGGCATTTTTACACAATGGAATATTATTCAGCTGTAAAGAAAGACAATCTAGGGGCTTTTATAGGCAAATGGTCACAAGACCATACTCAGAAGTGAGACCATACTTGTAAGTGAGGTAAACCAGATGTACATGTGCAAACTGTATAGTATCATTAGTGTAGGAACCTGGAGGTGGGAATATAGATCAGGAGGTATGAAGAGAGACTGCTCAAAAGTAGAGAGCAATCGCGATGAAGGGAAGGAGAGGAGGAAGAGGGGGATAGCTGTGTAGGTATGTGTGTATGTGCAGGATGGCTGACATGGTTGCACTATTGTCTCATTTCATTTTGATGTGGGGAACAATTGATGATTAGTTGTTTGATCTATGTTGTATGTCTATTTGTATTGTCCTGTGCATACACTTTGGAGTTATCAATGTGTAATACAACAACCATTGTTGATCCCCTGCCACCTTATCTGTAGTTCGGGTTTGTACTGTTCTTGTACTACTGTGTGTGTGCATGTTAGTGTTTTTGTTCTTTTACTTTTAAAATTTAAAAAAATATTTATTTTCTGGTTCCCTTACTATTTTTTAAAAACAGCTACTGGTTTCTATGTCAGATTATGACCACTCCGATTTTTTAAGATAAGCAGTAGGTCATTTTCACTAAGCTTCATCTTTAGTCTTAACATCTATAGATTTTTACCTTTTCTGTACACAAGTATTGTGATGTCCCCACCAGACACTAACTAGATCTGCTGACTTTAACTGGACAATATCTACATTTGTTTTCGAACATGTAGTTAGGGTGCATATAACACATTTCCAAACTGGTGAAAAGATTCTTATAAATTGAGAAGTATGTTGCTTGTTTATAAAAGGGGAGGAAAAAGTCACCTAACTTGTTTTTTAAGTCAGAGTTTAAAAGAAATAACATATTCACTTAATTGTGAGTTTCAAGACTTGATGTTTCTAGATACCAAAATTGTTTAATTTGTATTGGGAATATTCTTTTTTTCAAACCTGATTTTTTTTTTCATTCGTCCAATTTAAACGAAATGGCAGAAGTTGATTTAGATGGTTGCTAGGCCTTTTGTACATTGTGTAGAGACATGATAACCCAATAGAAAAGCATGGCTTTGAACCATACCTTGCTGTCCCACTGGTGTCTGCAGGAGGCTTACCGGGAGGAGCAGCTGATCCACAGGCTCATGCGGCAGTCCCAACAAGAGCGCAGGATTGCGGTGCAGCTCATGCACGTTCGGCATGAAAAGGAAGTTATATGGCAAAACAGAATTTTCAGAGAAAAACAATATGAGGAAAGACGGCTTAAAGATTTCCAGGATGCTCTTGATCGAGAAGCGGTAAACAATATCGCCCTTCATCTAGGTTTACTTGTAACTTTTTTCTACCAAGTTATAGTTAAAAAAAAAAAAAACCCTGTGTTTTGTTGTCAGTTCCCTAAAAAGAGCTCATTTTGATATGATCTATGTATTATCCACCGGTCTTTGTTCTCTATACCTTCCACTGACAGGGCGGATAGCTGCTACATACTGCACTGTCTTCCCTTAGTTTTGAGCCTACCAGTAACCAAATATTTGATGCTCACCACCAATCCTTATGTCCATGGGTCTTTGGCCATTTGGACTATCTGAATCCCATTTCCACCTGATTCCTAGACAGGGCTCATAGGAGCAATATTCCCTAAGTTCTTGTGTTTGGGTGATAGTGTGTATCTTCTAAGTTGATTGTTAGTTTGGCTATCTATAAAATTCATGGTTCAGTTTTTCTCTCCCTGAATACCTTAAATATACCACCCCACTCCCTTCAAGAATAAAGTGTTAGGGGCTGGGGATTTAGCTCGGTGGAATAAGTGCCTGCCTGGCAAGTACAATGTCCTGAGTTTGATCCCTGGTACTACCAAAAAAGAAAGAAAGAGAGAAAGAAAGAATAAAGTGTTGCTGTCTAAAAACCTGATGATAATCAAATTTCTGTTTCCTTAAATCATTCGATTTTTTTTTTCAAAATGACATAACATTACTAGTGTAGGCGTTTCTGTTCTTCTGCATGAATACTGTCAGATTTGGAAAGCTTGTAAGCTGATCCTTTCCAATAAGACACAATTAGTTTTCAATATATAGTTCTTTGCCTTCTTTTACCATATGATTTCTCAGGTTCATAGTTTACTACTTCTTCCTCAGGCCTAGAATGAGTATTTATCTAGAGTATTCTGGTGCGTTGCAGTTTAGGAGCCTTCATAGAAGTCAAGATCTGGCTTCTAGGGGTGCGCTATACCGCAAAATATTTATTTGTGGAGTTTATGAGTCAGTTTTTGTCTGTTTTCACTTGAGATGTTTAGGGTTTGTTTAGCCTGTTATAGCCCTCTCTTGTCTCCCCAGACAGTATTATCCACAGTAACGGGCATAAAATTATTGCAACAGGACAAGCATTTAGGTCTCTGCTGTCTGAGGTGTGGATCCATGGGTTAAACTGCTTCTTTGACCTTTCTAGTCATATATCTCAGAGACATCCAATTCATTATGTACAAGAACAACTTTATGATGTTTCCCACTAAACTGGTCTCTTTCAGGGTTCTGTCTCTCCACAGATATCTTGACTCTTATCCAGTTAGCCAAGTCCAAACCTCATCTATTTGAAGCCACCTTTGCCCATGCTCCTCCCAATCGACAAACATCACTAAGTCATGTTCATTTTGTGCACTAAATGGTTATTCAGTTTGTCTATTTTTCCTCGTATCTGTACCAGCAGCCCTCGTTTTTACTGCTGCAATGTTGTCTTTCACCTGTTTTTGGTGAGTACGCAGTGGCAAGAACAAACTGGGGTACAGAAGAACATAACGTCACTTGTTCTTTAAATCAGCCCCAGCATCCCGTGTCTGCCCAGAGAGGCGCACTGTGCCCACATGAAAAAGAACAAAACCCCGTGCCTGTGGCACAAGCCTCATCTGCTGCCTTTGAGTTGCCAGCCACTGCATCTGCGTGTGCACTTTGATGGCTGAGGAATCCTGGGGAGGCTTCCCAGCCGTTACCCATCCACGGGGCTTTGCTTCTCCCCGGGTGCTGCCTGGGAATAGGGTGCGTGTCTGCTTCTCTTCATGTTTTACCTTAAAACCTGGCCCTCTGTCCACTCTTGTGAGAGTCATAGGTTATTTTACATTTGAAATTAGTCTATTACTGGTCAGGAGGAGTTTTAATAGTTTCTGCTTTTCGTCCCGCCAAAATTCCCTAAAGCACTTTGTAAAGACCTGCTTGAAATGAAGAAATGGGGAAAGAGGTAGCATAGAAATTGGCTGCTTTGCTCTCTCATCTCCTGTCCAGTTTCCACTGTGCAGCCAGAGGAACTTTTTGACTTTCGGATTTGACGACCACCTTCGTAAGAGAATTCCAGCCCCTGCTCCCTGTCGAGCACATCTCTTCTCCTAACCGCTCCGCTTCGTCTGCGCTGCTCTGGCCACATCTGTCTACGCTCAGATCCCTAAAAAGGTCGTTCTCCCACCTGTCTCCCTCTTGCCGTGTAACTTCATCTACGTCTTGCAGATCTCCGTGCACACACCATTTCTAGGTCAGAGCTCCCGTTACCTACTTTGTACCTGCAGGTTCCCGCAGTCTTGCTCTAAGTGACACTTGTCATTGTGGGTAATTATACATTTATTCATGGGTCTTTCTTGAGTGAAAGCCCAGGATGTAGGACTATTTTTTGCTTTTACTCACTACGGCACCCTTTGCCCATTACTTTTTAATGAGAAGAAGAACATGGAGAAGAAGGAAAAATATAAAACAGAAGAAAAAAAATAAATAATAAGAATAAGGATAAAATAAATAATAAAATAAAATAAATAATAAGCATAAAAAATAGAATAGAAGCAAACAAATGATGGTCTTTACACAGCAATCCACGGTCACACAGCTGATCATTTATGAGCAGTAGTGCGGTAAAACATACTTGCTCCAATTAGGTGGTGCAGTTATTTTTTCTGGGTATGCCATCATGTCATTCAGTACAAGGTCAAAGAAGCAATTTAACCTATGAATCCACACCTCAGACAGCAGAGACCTAAATGCTTGTCCTGTTGCAATAATTTTACGCCTGTTACTGGGATAATACTGTCCAGGGAAACAAGTTAGAGAGGGCTATAACAGGCCAAACAAACCCTAAACATCTCAAAAAAAAACCATTTTTTTCTTTTTAAAGAAAGAAGAAGGGGAGAGAAAACTAAGTGAGTGAGAGAGGTGACAGGAACTTGTGATTTGACCTTAGGAGCTTTATAAATTTGTTTGTATTTTGTTTTTAGATTTAATCTTCTAATCTTTGCCTTTGAGGCAATTGGGTAATCTATACTGAAACAGCTCCTGCCACCTGCTATTAATGAAAATTAGTTACAATAGTATCTCACACTTCGGAGTGTTTGCTTTGCGTCATTGCACCGTGCCCATTGTATACACACAGGATTCTTGCAACAGCTACAAGTGGGTTCTATCCTTATCTGCATCGTGTGCACTAGGAAAGTGAAGCTAAGAAGGTTCAAAATCACACAGCTCATCAGTGGTGCATCAGGAGCAAAGCCTGCCCTATCAGACTTTAGAGTCCAAGTTCATAACAACTAAGATTTACTGCCTCCCACAGACTTCCTTTTTCCTTTCCTTCTTTCTCTTTTTAAGGCTGCAACCTACTTTGCTATAATAAGACAGGAAATTGTGGTGTGTTTAGCACAGAGTAGATGGTACAGGTTGAAAAGAATAAGAAAGAAGACTAGTTAGCGGGATGAAGAAAAGGAATGGAGGGAGGGAGAAACCCAGAAAGGGAGAAGATAGGAAGGGAAGGGGTGGAGCTAAAAAGCAGAGGAGAAAACGCTGGACGGAGGAAGAGTGGGAGAGAAAAAGATAGGTGATAACAGAAATCAAGATGGGGAACTGTTCTCTTGATGATAGCAGAATTCTATTGTTCCCTTCCAGGTTTTGGTTTCATCACATCCTTAAAAAATTTCACTTGTTTCATAGATATTATGGTAAACCAACCTCAGGACCCATTTTGTGTGTGTGTGTGTGTGTGTGTGTGTGTGTGTGTGTGTGCCACATTCTGTACATTCTCATCTAAGATTTCCAGTCCCTGGAGTGCCCTTTTCCTCTGAACACTTCGTACACCATGTCATAAGCTTTATACTTAAATTGAATTTATTCTTCCTGGAAACAGAGCTTGCATAACAATGTAAGAATGGCAAATTCTAGTGTAATTCTTGAGTCTGCCAAATGTACTGAATTGTAGCCCAACTCCTTTCCTATATGAAATAAGCATGCAAAGTAAAACAGAAGCAAACAAATGATGGTCTTTACATAGCAATTTATGTTCACACAGCTAGTCATTTATGAGTAGTAGGATGATACAACGTACTTGCTCTGATTAGATAGTATGATTTTTTTCCAGGTATGCCAAGAATTATTAACACCCCACTATGAGGAAATGGAGGCTTAAGGAGGTGAACAGGCTTGTCCAGTTTCTCTAGCTTGAATTTAAATTTTATGCACAAACTGGGGCCTGATTTTGACCACAGCTCCCCTAAAGCCTGAGTACGTCTCCATTTTCCATTGTCTAGGTTAAGTGACAGGAGGCCAGGTTTGTTCCTGACACAGGTTAGCACATCATCGGATTTCCCAAGAAGCTGGCATGTCTCTTTCAAAAGCAACATTTGATCATTTGAATCCCATCATGGAGTATTTTGTTACTCACAGCTTGGCCAGCCTGAGTTTAACCTTTGCACTTTGTTTAGAAAAGGGCTCCTGAAGCAAAGTAATAGTACAAACCAAGGAGAAGGTGGTGACACACTCTTTCAGTATTTCATCACTTTCTTTAGAATAGATGTTTGCACAAATGAGTTTAAGTTTATATCAGCTTATTAAGGCTGTAACAGTAGAGAATTTTCAAAATATTTTCTAAGTATAAATCAATGTCATAGAATTTCCCCACTAAGAAATAAAGGATGGCTGGCCACAGCAGATGCATCCAGGTTGAGGATCCAGAGATTCAGGGAGCAGCTATACTTGAGGTCTGGCACAGACTTGCCTGTTTCTCTGTGATTCCTAATTGCTTGCAGCCTAGGCATTCAGGACTTCTTTATGAAAAGCTTCATGACACAATTTATTATTAGCTTTATTGATCTTTCCCTGGTCAAATCACTGCTCTATATTATTGTCTTGATAAGTTAAGGTGAAGTGTTTCCAACATTGTCTTTTCCTTCATCTCATAGCTAGTACTTAATAAAAGTGCTCTCTTGTAGTTAATTTTTTCTTGAGGTAAAAGGAATCTTCAATTTATTTAAAAGGGGTATGTTTGGCTATCCAAATGATGACATTATTTTCATTTGAATCATTGCACCATAATAGTGACTTAAAAATATAATTTTTCCTTGTTAGGCTTTGGCAAAACAAGCCAAGATTGATTTTGAAGAGCAAATCTTGAGGGAGAAAGAACTTCATGCACAGATTGCTGTGGAAAGAGCTCAGGCTCGTTATACAAAGCACTATAAACTATGTGAAGAAATTTTGGATCAAATAATTGATTTGTCCACTAAAGTGGCAGACTATCGAATGCTGACAAATAAGTAAGTACTATTTTCTATAACTAATGCAGTAGAGACACCACAGAAAACAAAAGGGGTGAGATTATAAAGTAGACACTAGGTTTGATAACAACTAAAGAAATGCAAAAATGTCCCAGGAAACTAAGAATTAGAGAGACCTTGATTACTGAGTTGTTTCACTCACTAACTAGCTTTATTTGACAGGTATATATGTCCTTTCTAATTTAAAAATTGTGTCTAAATTATCTGCACTTTTCAAAAACTACTATGATAATTTACTTAAAATATTTCCTAAAAGAATTTTTAAAGATTATTTCACTTTATTAAATTACTTATTTTCAGCACATCTTGTTTTCAGCATGAATCAACGTATTTTTAAGGAAATATTGAAAAAATAAAAGTGAAGAATAACACCCAATAGTAAAAGAAACTCTAAATTAAATTAGGAATAAGAAGTAAGTTGAACCACACTTATTTGGCAGCAGTAGATTTGCCAGTTACTGCAATTGAACTTCCTAGTAACCAAAGAAAATCCTGAAGCATGATATCCACTTCCATTCTAGTTCTCTATACAATGCAAAAAATTCTGGCACTCAGTTTACAAAAGTAGTTCTCTTATATGATCTCACTAAAGGTTCAGGACATAGTGTAGAGGAGCTGGTGCAGCACATCTTCTGCAAAAAAATATGTTTTTCAAACAAAACATTTGTAGTGTCTAGACTCAGAGACCTGTTTCTTGTGGTGTTTTTAGTATGGTAGCACAGCAGGTCTTGGTGAAGCTAATTCATCCAGATCAAGGATAATGTAAGCCAGCACACTGGGTGGCTCTCAAGAACCCTGGCTGAAGCAATAACGATGTAGCCCACAGGATCAGAGGGAGTAAAAGCACCTCTTCACTTCAGCACATGAAAGGGGTTTGCTCCACGGTCCTCACTCATACTGCCTATGACATAAATTCTACTAAATAAAATGATGCAAGTATGGGGACATTTTGAAAATAAAAATTAATAGGACAAGATTGAGAAAAACAAATTACACTGAAAAATAAGGAAATATAAGGAGCAGAAGTTTTAAAATACTTCCCAGATTAAAATAAATGCCAACGTTAACACGTTATATGAACCAAATTATGAGGAAGTTAAACTATAAAAGGGTTAAAAAGGAAAAGTGACACAACTAATTATTATGGCTAAAATAGATTAAGTTATAAGAAGCAAAAAGGATAGCTAAATGCAAAAATATAAAGTAAGAATTCAGTGGAGAAAAGGTATAAAATAAAAGACTAATTTCCCTAAACAAATAAAGAGCCATACTTTCAGTCATGAAATAGCATTCTTCTCTGGCACAGCGTAATAGACGGACTTTTCTCTCTATTCCTCCTAAACACGACTAAACTCCTAAACACATGTGCAACTTACATAAGAAGACTAGAAAGTGGAGAGAGGTAAGACTGGTTAGTGACCTCTGGATCTGAGGTGTGGCATAGTAGTGAGCTTCCAGGGTTTGATTTTTCATGGTCCCTTGCAAATTTTTAAGATAGCTTTCTTTTCATGGTCAATAACTATGATCTTCTCTTCTAGATCTGATATTCTACCTTTGCCTTTGTTCAATGTGTTGCTAATAATTTCAGTAGAATTTTTAATCTCCTGGATATCTGTTTGGATCTGTTTCATGGTTTACACTTCTTTCCTATGTTGGGCATTCAGGATTTTCATCATTTTACTAAGCTCCTCTATTTTTTAAAATCTGTGTCTACTCTAGATTTGTTGGGCTTCTCTTTCATTTTGATCATCATTTCCTTTTTTGCCTGAGAGTTTATTTTGTCTATAGCCACCTTCATTTGTTTTTTCACTTCTGCTGTTGTTTCAGAAAATTCCAATGTGTGGCCTCTGACTTCTGTCTTGTGCTGTGGAGTTATCCTGGGTGGGCTAGAGGTCCGGGCTTGCACTGTGCTTCTGCGTGCATGATGGGTAGGGGTCTCTGATGAGATGCATCCGTACTCTCTCTAGTGTTACTGCGCTCTTCCCATGCGTATGTGTACAACAGGTAGGCCTATACCTTTTTCTGTCCTCTTTTATACAGTACTTTGGAAAGTAAAAGGAGAATATTCTTATTTTGTCTTTGTGTTTTTACCATCTTGTTTTCAGTGCTGGAACCTGACAGACTCACTACTTTCAACTTTATTCAGTTGTCCTTGTCCTTCCTACCCAGGTGCCACTGCATAGAATTAAGTGATGTTCTATAGAAAAAGCGCCCAAGCCTTTAAGTGGATAACCAAGGGGCTACTGTGAAATATCTCCACTAAAATCAAGAGTTTGCCACCATTGTCAAAATTATGCATAAGATTGCTTACATTCCTACAGATTGTCCTGTAATATTTGTACCTCCTCCTTGGAAAGATTTCTTCCTGTAGATATTCAGTTACTATTTCACATAAACCTTAGGGTCTTCCATGATCCCTAGAGCTGTACACTAGCCCAGAAATTAGGAATGAGTCACCTGTAGATTTTTGCCCTCCGATTTGATTCTTCTTCACTTGTATGCATGTATATTTTCTCTTTTCAGATACGATCGTATCAGTTTTGTTGCTAAATATGTAATTAAATACTGAACTTTGCAAAGCATCAGAGAATTCTAACAAATCACTTGCGCTTTTGTGAGAAAAAAAAATGCCATTATACCAAGGATTGATTATCTTTTATAAGATACTGGACCCATAGAATTAGTGTGGCAGCTACCTATATGAGGGGTTAAAACTAAGTATAAAACTAAGATCTTCCTCGTTCATACACAGTACAGTGGCCTGGTTCTGAAGATCAGGTGTTGTAGTGCTTGGCAGACATCCTGATAGGATCAGAAGCTCTCTGTGAGGCTGGGCAGCTCCTAAGGACTGTCTCTTTCATACCTATCAAGAAGCCACAGATGTTTGTTCCTTGAAGCACGTGGTCAGTTCTTAGAGGCTACAAACTCCTTTCCTCTGCTCAGGCACACAGTTGGGACACTCATTTCATCTCAACTGCTACTTAAGGGGCCTCACTAGTAAGGGGAATTTAGACTCTCATCCATGGAGAGGATTCTCTGATGACTCTTCCCCAGTCAGAACTCCTTAAGCCCTATAACAAGACTTGCCAACATTAGAATTGGAGTTTCAGGTGTTGAAACTCTTTTGATCTGGTGATATAACTTTTTTTTGTACTTTCTGTGTAAATCATGTATGTGTTAATTAATTTATTAAACTTTGTATTATTGTTTTTTTAAAAAAATAGAGATTTCATTTGACCCAGATGTTGCCTTTCTTGATAATTTCTTGACTTTAAAAACATTCATATTACAGTGATATATATATATATATATACATACATACCCATGTTTATAATAGGACAATTTATAGTAGCTCGGTCTTTCAAGTCCTTTTCTATTAATAGATCCAGAAAACATGGCATTGGCACACAACAGAGTGATACTTTGATATAAACAAGGATACATTTGAGTCCTTTTGTGGGAAAATGGATGCACCTGGAATCCATAAGCTTAAGTGAAATGAGTTGACACAGAAGTTTAAATACCACATGATTTCTCTTATATGAAAAACACAAAGTATGAACGAATATCAAAAAGCAAGATAAAAAATAGACAATAAGAAATGGGGAGATAGTTCTTTGACAAGTGGCAAGGGGACCAGGAGATGTTGGGGCAGGGGAAGGGGGTGTAAAAAATGAATTAGGAGGTGTCATGTACCTGTACCAACTACCCATAATGGATGTGTTTGTTATGTACAGAAAACATGTACTGATAAATAGAGAAGGGAAAAAAAAGAGAAAACAAGCAGCTGAACATGAATGCTTATATAAAATCCAGTGTCTTAAAATAAAATCTATTTTAAAAGTCACCCAGTATGAAAGAATCAGAAAGAGCTCAAACTGAATGTAAAAGGACAATATATAAACATTGTTATTGGCAGGAATTTCTTGTTTTTTGTTTGTTGTTGTTTGTTGATTTGTTGAGACAGGGTCTCAGCATGTAGTTCAGAGTTCAAACTGGCTTTGAACTCCTTGTGTAACCCAGGCTGGCCTCCAACCCACAGTGATCCTCCAGTCTCTGCCTCCTGAGTGCTATGATCATAGGTGTGAGCCACAGCAGGACTTGCTTTGCATATGACATTGTTTGGAAATAGAACCGTTACAGATATGATTAGTAAAGATGAGACCACACTGGCTAATTTAATATGACTAGTGTTCTTAAAAAGAAAGACACAGAGAGGGCACCATATTATAACAAAGGGAAAGATTTAGCAGTAGTGATCCAAGGACTGTCAAAGACTGCTGAGAAACCAAGCTGGAAAGGGAAGGAAGGATGTCTCTAGTTTTTAGAAGGCACATGGCTTTACCAATATCTTTATTTTAAACTTGCAGTTTTCATCAATTTCTGTTCTTTTATACCATCTAATTTGTTGCCCATTATTATAGCATCCCTAGGAAACGAACACCTGACAACACTGAGATATAGCAGAGATCTTAGAATTATTTGATGCAGATTTTAAAACAGCCATGGCAAAATCCCTCAGCAAGCAAATATGAACATCTTTGAAACATGAAATAACCTTGTTATAAATTTAGTCATAGCAGAGAAACAAAATATAAATAAGAATCAAAAGGCATTTTTGAGACAACAATCTAGAGAGCTCATTGGTGAGATTCAATAGCTGAATGAAGGGAACAGAGGAAGGGATGACTAGATTAAAAAATGGGACGATAGAAACTGTATAACTTGAACAGAGAAAAGGTAGACAAAAATATTAACAGAGCCCCAGGCACTAGCCATCTATGTTACTGTAGTCAGCTTTCCATCACTATCACAAGTACCTGAGACAAATCAGCTCATAAAGACGAAAAGTTTAGTTTGGCTCATGGTTTCAGAAGTTTCAGTTCTTGGTCACTTGGGACTGTTGCTCTGGAACCAGAGCATGGCATACATCCTGATGGAAGAATGAGACGGAAGCACATTCACCTAGTAGCGGCCAGACAGTGAAAGACCGGGCATCAGGGCACTAGTTTCCATTCACTAGCCTCATCTGTTGAGCCTTCACGTCCAGAGTGCCACAGTGCTGACCAGGCCTTTACCACTCGGGCCTTGTGGGCATGTGCAATTTGAAGTATAGCACATGTCACTGAAGTCCTGGAAGTCAAAGGCAAGGGAGTTGGGGCTGAAAGACTGCTCAAAGGAATAGTGCCTGAAAATTCCCCAAAGGTCTGGCAAGTCACATAAAAGCTATAAAATTACAAATTCAAAAATCTGAGCAAACTCTAAACAAGAGAAACACAAGCAAATACATGTAAAGAAAATGATAATTAAATACCCCAAAACTGAAAAAGAAAACATCTTGAAAGTACCCAGAGAAACACAACAGCTTACTTGAAGGGACCAGATAATTCAAACAGAAGATTTCTTATGAGGAACCATGGAGACCACAAGGAAGGGGCATAGTTTTCAAGTGCTGAATGAAAAGGACTCTCGTCCTGCATGAGGGTGGATGAAGGAGAAGTGCGATTTTAGATGAGGATAACTAAAAAAAATTGTTATTTGCATACCTATCCTTACGTAGCTACAGGAAGTTATATAAACGGAAAGAATTTTCTTCAGGAGGAATCTTGGACTGTCAGAAAAGAGGGAAGAACACAGGTAGCGCTGCTATGAGGTGAATGTGCCTCCTTGGTCTCATTCTTTCATCGTGATATTCCGCCAGGCTCCGGTTCCAAGCAACAGTCCCAGGTGGCCATGAATAAATACAGTGGTATTTCCTTTACCTTTTAAGAAGTTTAGAAATTGAATCAAAAGATATAACATTGTCTCATGTTGTGCTAAATACCTAGAGAGGAAATATTTAAGAATAATTTCGTAAGTGGGTAAAGGTAAAGAGACCTACTTGGAATTAAGATTTCAATACTTGAACTAATAAAATATGACTGCATCACATCTAGCATAACTGCTAAATAACTTAGGCAAAGGGACAAATTCAAAAACACTGTGGGTGGGGCAAAATGAAATTCTAAAAATAAATAAGTCATTTAACCCACAGGAAGGCAGGGAAATGAAATATAAACAACAGTGAACAAAACCCAGAAAGTAAAAACTGAAATGATACATTTACATTTTAACATAATAGTTATGTTCCTAAAATTACCAATTAAGAGAGTTTGGAAGAGTATATTTTAAAAAATGACCACTGTATATGCTGTACAAGAAATTCATCTCAAATGCAGTGATATAGGCATATTGACAGAAAAGAGAGAAAAATACATATCATGCAAACAATAATGAAAATAATATCAATATAAAATAGACTTCAGAGCAAAGAAAATCACCATAAACAGACAGCAACATTATGTAAGTGTTAATACACAAAGAAGATACAGGAATCCTAATTGTGCATTCACTCAACAATATAAATATATAAAACAGAAACTGATAGAACTGGAAGATCAATGGAAAGATTCACAATCACAGATGGAGACTTCAACAAGTGATAGAAAACTTTACAGAAAGTGAGACTGTAGAAGAAATCAATGCTACTAACTCAATAAGTTCGTCAACATAATAGTACGCTTTAACAAATCACGTCTGGGAATGCACATTCTTTTTAAATGCCCGTAGTTCTACTAAGGTAGACTATACAAATCCTAGCCCATAGAAAAAATCTCAACAAATTTATAAGAATTCAAATCAGACAGTATATTTTTCTGACCAGGGTGGAATAAAAATGGAAATCAGCAACATGGAGATAGGAGGAAAAAGGTCTAACACTAGGAAACACAAGTGTATCATTTAACACACTTCTAAATGACCTTTGGGTATGCGCTATAGTTTTTTCAATAACAGTTAGTGGACACCTGGTTAAGTATGCAGCATATGTGGATATAAGTAGGCTACATGATTTAAAGACTATTGGGTAAAAGCAAATGGCATAGCTAGGATTTTAAGACCAAGTTATTTAAAGTAAATAACGCTTATTCTAAAAGGGAAATATTTTAATCATTGCATCATTCTGAAGAACCACCTGTTTGTTATGGGGGCATTTTGTATTCACTTTATTTTGAATTAATAGTCGCTTCACTAGACGAGCCTGATACACAAACTGAACTGAGTAAATGTAGGTCATTTGAGAGAATAGAACAGCTAGCTCAAACGTATACATCAATCAATCTTAGGAACTTTAGTTCACATCAAAGGAAAACACTCAGCACAGAAGCCAGAACAGCTAGTTTTCTTTTTTATAAATTTGATATGTTATCACTACACGTTTGCAGTACATAGTGATTACATTCACCATGGGAAGTTGGTGCATGTCCATAATACATCTTCACTGATTTTACTTCCCCTTTCCCTCCCCTTCCTCCACTCCATCCAGCTCTTGACCAGCTTCCTATTTGCAAAAGCTATGCCTTCCTGTTTTCACTCAGGAACCTCAGTGGATTAGGAGGGGAGCAGCGAAGTCAGACTCTTGAGAAAAAGAATCCCAGACAAGAACAAGGAAACCAATATTCTTAAGACTAAAGAAGCTATTTAGAAACCATTCTTGCCTCTGCCCTTTTACATTTGTACCCTCATATTCTTAAACGTGAGGATTTAGGGTAAAGGTCATCATTTTTTTCAAAATGTATGTATTGAAGTCACAAATCTAAGAACCTCTACAAATGTCATAGTAGAACTGTTATTGAAAGAAAATGTTAAAAGTCTAGAAGGAGGAACTCGAGCAGTTTTTAGACTTTACAGCCTTCACAAGTGAGGAAGACAGAAAAGAGAACCTGAGTATGAAAACCGGTCAGACCCTCAGCGCACAGCCCCGTGAACAGGAAGGCTGCTGCGTTTGTTTCCCACCAGCAGTAGCCCCCTGTCCTTTTCCCGGGCCCCGACCTTTCCAAATCTGTTTTGTATCTATGACTCTGTCACTTCTAAGTATCTCCTGGAGGCACTATCAATATTTGTCCTTTTGTGCTTGGGCTTCTTACTAATAGCATACTGTCTTCAAGATTCAACCATGGTGTCGCAAGTACTAGGATAAAGTACCAATTTTGAATTTTAGATCAACTTTTTAAAAAGATTCCTTTGCGTCTTACCACATTCTTATTTATTTATTTATTCTTTTTTTCTTACATTTTTTATCCTCCTGGACTGCTCTCCAATCTCTCTGCTGTGGCTGCCTCTTAGGCATTCTTCAGGCCTCAGTGTAGCTCTCATTTCTTCAGAGAGGATTTCTTGAAACAGCAAGTTATCTTTGCCATTTTCATGTCACAGAAAAAATACCCAAAACTGACCATTTAAATAAGCACCTCATTGCATCTCATGGTTTCAGGCCATGTTTGGCTGGCTCCAAGGCAGCCTCAGGCTGACAAAGGGACACAGCAGAGGAAAAGGTACCCAACCCAGGGCAGCCAGCAAATTAGAGATGAAAGGGAAGGTGAACTTTTCCAAGCCGCAGCCCCTGTGACCCCCCACCCAGGGTCTGTCTCCCAGCCGCACATGCAGCTTCTGAACTTAGTGGATGCACCCACAGGAGAGCATGGTGCGCCTGCGTTTGTCACCTTCCAAGCACCAGAGACTTTAGGGGAACATTTCAGACCTCAGCCAGAGCAGTAATACTGTTAAGTTTTCATTCTGTGTAATTGGCATTCAAAACTCTCATTCAATTTTGCAATTATTTTTGGCTTTTCTTTCCCAAGATCTACTGTATGAGACTAGAGATTCTACTTGTTAATATCTAACTAAGAGCTGATAAAAAGCCTAGAATTTGGAAGGTTTGAATGAATGTTCCTCAGACTTTCCTATTACCTGTCCAACAACAAATACATATCTAAAATAATGAGCACAATTAAAAGATTAAGGTTCTTTCATTCCCAATTCTGATATCAAGTGACTTTGCAACCTTAGGATATAATTTAAATGTTCCGTAATCAGGGTTCTGTTATGCAAAGTGCACAGATGGGATGCTTTTTAAGGATCTTTTAAGGTAACTGTTGATTTAAATACTTTATGTAATTTGTAACAGAAAAATAAAATGTATTTTGCTCTTATTGCTCTTGTACCTGTGATAATCTTTAAAAATATTCTAATTGTTTCAAAGTCTAATGAAAGTGTTAATTACCCAATATCATAAAAGACTAAGATTTAAACTGTACATTTGACTAAACATTGTTTTATCTATATTTTTTATGCTTTTTGCAATAGCCTGATTCCACTTAAAATGATGCGTGATTGGAAGGAGCTGTTTTTTCATGGAAAGCCCATATATGAACAAAGCTCTATTAAGTTTGTGCCTGCTGAGCCCTCTGAAGAACAACTTACAGAACTGGATAAAAAAGACTTGCTAGATACCAAAGATTATGAAGACTATAAGGTATATTCTGATATGGAATAATTAGAGAAAAAACAACATAATAAATGCTGCTTTTCCTTAACAGTAACTCTCTGGTATTATTTTATTTCATTTCTCTTAATGAAAATAGACACTTTTTGTTTGCATTTTTCCTTGAGTTAACTTGTAAATATAAACTATTAACTTTTAGATGCCTAAGCTAAAATCTAATCTATTCATAATCTTATTATTTGTTGTCACAGTAAGACTAAAGAACAATCTGGAAACAAATCTGCATAAATACATTTTCTGGGACGCTGGATTTCAGAGTTTTGTGAAAGGAAAGATGAGCAACCCAGTCATTTGCTGATAATTAGTAAATAACAAGTGTTGGATGCTAGAATTAATAAAATGAATTAATGACAATAAATAAACAACGCATAAAATAGTAATATGTGAATATTAAAAGAAGATAAGTTTGTAATTAAAAGTTCAGAAAATAATATGAGATTATGAGGAACTAAATGAACACCATATTTTAATTGACTGGCTCTACATTTATCACTTAGAAAATCATTACTTATTTAGGATCAACCAAAGCCTTGTGGAATATAGGCAGATTTTTATTTTGTACAGTGGTACAACACATCTAGTTTATCAACCTAAAGTTAAATGCCACATTGTAGAATGTTTTGAAAGGTTGAAACTATGTTAAGATATTTCTTCCTACTGTCAATTAAAAAGTTATTTTTAATTCACAGAGTAAAACCCATTTATTTGACAGATTTTGCTGGTTCATGGGATATTTGTTTCTAAGTTGTTTCTTAAGTAACTTCTTCTACTTTTGTTGTTCTCGTAAATCAAGAGACCTAGTAAGCTATATCTTATCAAAGATTTGTCTTTCTAACTACTTCTCTTGTTTGGGAAATTGTTACCACAGGAACATGAATGTCTTACCCACATCCTGAAGTAACTGGTACATTTCTTTTGCAAAAAATTATGAACTTTTGTTAGGAGATTGTGAATGTCTAGCAATGCAATTCATTTTGTGTCAAACCTTTACTGTTTTTCTAAAAGTGAAAATTAACCTAAGGTTTCTGGTATGTGTTTACATGTTCTGTTCCTTGTAATTACACAATGGAAAAAATGGCACACAGAGATTTTAGGATATGCTGTAAAGTATTCTATTATTGTTCTCTAATTTAGAAGCTTATGCCTTTCAAAAACTTGTCCTAAATATTCCTACATATAAACAAAGAGCTTTTGCACATGAGAAAGGAGGACAAGAGGTGGCAATAAGAGAAAAGGAAAAGGGGAAATCTAAAGAATGTGGTAGGTATATGTACTAACTCTCCAGGGTGAATTTAATCATTACATACTACAATAAGGTACTAATACAAATTTTTAGAAATTAAAAAATATAAACAAGCTGTGTGTGTTGATACATCTCTGTAATCCAAGCACTTTAGAAGGCTGAGTCAGGAGGATCCATATTTGAGGCCAGCCTGGGTAATTTAACAACTTAGTCCCTGTTTCAAAATATAAAATAAAAAAAGAGCTGGGACCTTGGCTCAATGTGAACACCTTGAGTTCAGTTCCCAATACTGCAAAATAAATAAGCAAATTTATAAAATATATCATCTGTTTTAAATAGTCTATAACAAGGGACAGAAGGACAACACACCCTAGCTAATAAAAGTTGTCCACATTTATTATTGCTTAATTTGTTCAGGATTGTATTTCTTCAAGTAAATGCATAAGTTAGAAGTGAGCTTTTAAAAAGTTTACACTTCTAATGTCCTATGTGGGCATCCATACCTACCATCCCTACAGAACTGAGACCTCCCAGTTTTTAGCTGTTTCTTTTATGAGCTTATGCCCTTGTGGAGTGGGTTATCACGAGTAATATTTTAAAATAGTAAACCTAGAAATTGGTGTAAAAACAAATTTTGCTTATATAGACATCATACATAGCTGCCATTAAGCTGATTCTTGTTTCTTAGCATTATTTCTTAAATTAGTATAGAGTACCCTGTTTGTAAAATGGTTACATCTGAGGGAGTTCAGACCCAGAATGGTGATACTAAAAATTTCACTGTTCTCTTCCTAAGAATGAGATGGCAGCAACATCGTAGAGCAACAAAGCACTGTTGGATGATTCCCAGGCAACTGTCATAGATAAGAGCATTGAGTCTTTTTATAGAGAGTAATGAAGGGCTGTTGAAACCCCATGGGTCCAGGGTCACAGGCTCACCCAGGAGGCCCACCCAGCTCCTCCAAGCATGTCCAGTGCCACAGCCTCACAGAGTAGCTGGTGTTTCTCACTTATACAGTAGACTCTACCCAGTGAATCTCAAAGTCCCAAATGCAATTCCTTTCCATGATTCTTCCCAGCAAATGAGTCTTAGTCCATAACAACTTTTTCATAAACTGCCTCCTAGCAGTTACCCATTGAAAGAATTTAAGAGTTGCAGACAGCCCTCTGTATCAGCACATTCCACAGCTACAGAGTCAACAAATCACATATCAAAAACCTTAAATGTGTCTGAACTAAATATGTGCCTTGTCTTTACTCCCCAGTACAGTGTAACAAGCACTTACATAGAAGTTGGATGACATTAGATATCACAAATACAGTAATTTAGAGATGATTTAAAGTCTACAGGAGGGTGTATATAGGTTATATGCAAGTATTATATTCCTTTTCACAGACACTTGGGTATCCATGAGTTTTGATATTCACAGGCATTGCAAGGTCCTGAGTTCAATACCCGGTACCAAAAAAAAAAAAAAATTGTAATGAGTATTCACAGGCAGTCCTGGAACCATCCTTCATGAATACTTACAAAAGACTGTACTAAAAATTGTACTAAAATTTTCTTTTCCTAAAGTAAAATTAGTTCATCGATATGGTTTCCGACTCAGATTTTTGGACTTAGATTTCTGTAAGTCTCCACAGAGCTATACAAAGCATGCTCACAATCAAGTTGTATGTAGTTACAATTGGTATAATTGGAAAGAAAGATGCTTTGTTTCCAGCACATCATCCATGTTGTTGCAGTTAGTTGGCCATATTTAATTGCAGTTGTTTTTGCTTTTAGTGTTTAAGCTCATGATAAGTTGAGTTTGTGGTGGTTGTTGGATTACAATATTCCACGTGTAGACTTTAAGGCATGTTTGTATATGATGGCTTAACATCTGTACTCCTACTACTGCAGCACATGTATACATACCCAATCCCAGATTTGTGCATCCACTAACATTGCCATCAGGCCTTTTCCCACTGAACAGGGATATAGGATGAATATCTGTGTAGTGGTTTATCTTCTCACTTGTTTGACCTGAAGACTCTGTAGACACCATTGTGTTCTTATTCATCAACTCCAGATTTGGGTATTGATCCACTGACTTTATAAACTCAATTTCTGACAGGAGGCTCTCTTTTCCAGCATAGTTTTTATCTTGCTCCCTGACATCCCAGCCTCTAACCCAATTTTATAGCTTCTTAATCAATTCCCTAATAGGCAGAAAGCCAGTTTGCAGCCTGAATCACTTGTGACATTGGTAGATAACTGAATCAGGCACAGCAATAGTAGAGGAACACAAATGGTCTGTGGATAGATCACTAATATTTTTCATTTAAAAGATATACATTATTCCATTGAAAAGATATTAATTAGACTTCCATAATGAAATATTATAAACTGCTGGCTTGAGCAACAGGAATTTATTTTTCACTGGAATGGAGGTACTGAAAATTTAAGACCGTCAGTGAGGACATTCTTTTTGGCTTGTACTTGGCCATCCTCTGGAGAATCCTCACAGGGTAGTGAGCGAGCAGGGTCTGTTTGCTCTGGAACCTGAAACACAGACTGGCAGAAAGGTAGAGCCAGGAAACTACTCTGCCCGGCTGTAATTCCGGTGACTCAGCAGGGCTGCCAGGCTCACTCAGTAGGGCCATTCCACTACTCAAGGTTGTTGGGAAATCTTGAAACCGGGTCCAGCATAGGGCCATTCCATGGCAGCTCCTGGAGGTAGCTCATACTTCAGCTAGTCACCCTCTGTGTCTTGTCAGAAGCACTATTTGCAGCTGCAATCTTTTGCACTGAAACCTAGCAATCAAACATATCCCATACAGTGCTTAGAAACCCTGCTGGAGCTATCCAAACGCTGTGGGGCGCTGTACTCATGGTTAGGCAAGTTATGGAACCACCCTTCCTACTTTTCCTGAGGATCCTGTGCAATTGTCCTGAACTTCTAAACCTAAATTATAAATTTAGGTAGTACCTGCTATTGTCTCAGGGTTTTTTGAATATTTGGAGGAGAGAAAACCTAGGCAGAGACAACAAAGAAAAGAAGTGCTAAAAACTGTACTACCTCCTCCTGGGGAATGAATTTTTTCTGAGTGCCAAATGTCCTGCACATGGTAACAGGAATATTGTCACTTAACTCTCTATGTTACCATAACAATAAGTGTGCTTCTACACAATTTGATTCCCTTCAGTTGGGGACCAGAACAGACTCATTTCTGGAAGATCAGCCAGGAAACTGAGGACAAGGCTTGAATTCTTAAGTTGGAGCCAATATGGCCAAGATAGTTTCTCAGGACTGACCAGAAGAGGAAGAGGTAGAGATGGGATACAACTGATTCCTTAAGTCATGTCAGTGATCAACATCATGACTGGCTGAGAACTAGACCAGAAAATGAAAGTGAAGTCAGCAGGTTAGAAGCAAGGCAGAAATGGAGCAGAACAGGACTCAAAATCAGAGAGTCAAAATCGAAGTGAAGAGTCCTTGGGCAATTGCCTCAACTGGATGGAATATCTGCAGCTGATTTACCCATCTGCTAGTCATCCAGTATGCAGTTGGGTCAAACTAATATAGGGCATCTGAGGCAAATACCTGGCTAAGAACAGGAAACAAACCAGGTCACAAATAACTTCTTGTCAAAAGCAGAGCAGATCTTACCTACCTATTTACACCGGCTGTTTTTTCTCCTCAGGATCTGGATTCAGCCCAGGTGCTTGGACTTTTGCACCTGTCCAGATTCTCATTGTTTTAGACCTGACATCTTTGGGGCATTTTGCACTTTTCTGGCATCTTAAAGTCTGTTGCTTATTTGGACTCTTGACTCGCCCTAATCCCTTGCTACTCATGTCCAAATGTGATAGGTCTTTGCTTCCCAAACATGGACTCACTCAGAAAAAGTACTTACCACCACAAGGTTTTTGGTGATGTGAATATAGTCAGTATATAGAGGGTTTTTTCTTTAAGTGATGTTGCCTAGTTGTTGGTAACTTTAGGATATTTTCATGTCAAAAAATGAGGAGTTGTCTTCCATCTTCTTTTAGAGGTAAAACTTCAGAAAACTGAAATATTGTTCGCTTTTACACTTAAAACAGTATTGTGACATCTCTCTACTTCCTGTTTAATCCCTGGCATAGTTTCTTAAGAAGTCACAGATTTGTAAATTGCCTTTCTTTGCATTTTAAGTGAGTTATTTTATTTATTTACTTACTTATTTGTTTAGCAAGGCATACAAAGGCCTTCTTTAATAGACACACTCTCTTAAAATCATAGTCTTTTAACTTTTAGGAAGATTTCCTCTATTAGCTGATTCCATACATTGTTGAATTTCTTTAGCTTTTATCTATGAGGATGATATTTTCTGATCTTGTTCTTTGTTTTGGGGTTGGTTTGTGTCTGTGTATCTTATCTGGAGGATTAAATCTTCTATGTTTCTGATCACAATTACTAAAATCTGCTACCATGTATTGTCACTTAGGCAATTCTCATGTATTTAATCTATATTTTGATTGATTGATAATTTAATCAATCAATTAATAACCATTCAATATTTATTGAGTACCCATTTGTCTTAGTTACTTTTCTCTTGTTTCTGAGACAAAATACTTGATACCCAAAGTTAAAAGGGGAAAGTTTTATGTAGCTTACAGTTTGTAGAGGTTTCAGTCCATAGTTGACTGGTTCTAGGGTAGGGTGGCTTTGCAGAGGAAAACAATTCATGGAACCCAGGAGCTAGCAAAACAACAAGGGACTTTAACAGTGTCTTTCTGCCCCTTTTATTGTATTCAGATTGCTGGGATTAGGGAAGGGCCAAACCTATCAGTGGACTGATTTGGAAATCACATACCCTTCATCCCAGCATCACACACTCCAGGTTCAGCCACCTCCAAAAAAGCCCTATTCCTGCACAAGGCTTTGAGGGGCATCTGGGTACAAAGCACAACACTACTTGTGCCAACACTTCTGCCTCTGTACTTCCTGCTTGTTTGTCCCACATAAGCCCTAGACCACCAGAGATCAGTGTGTGATATTTTGGGAAAGATCTCAGTCAGTACCCATCAGCATAAATAAATCTGCCTGCAAATCCTGCATGTTGTTTCAGTGTTTCTGCTTGCCATTTGCACTGTCTTTGTATTTCTCTATGATTTAATTTAATTTCTAGCATACAAAAAAGACCTAGTGTGTTTTTACTTTCCTTACTAAGAGTCATCTCCTTCATCATGAGCTTTCTCAGTAACCTCTGAAGATAGCAGTATTAGTTATGACTAAAAATTCAAGAGAAATATATAGATTGTCCAGTGGATTGAATGTTATAAAAGGTCTATTAGGTTATGCCTGATTAATTCATCATTTTCTGTTCAAGTTATATGAGCGTTACTTAACAAATTATCTCATCTCCCACTCGCTAATATTTTTCCCATGGTTACAATTTAACAACCAATTGATCTATCTTCCTACAAGATTAAAATTTTAATAATCATAATTTATGTTATTTAGTAAGAGTTATGAAAATATTTTGTAATGTAATAAAAGCTATTTTCCAAACAATATAAAATAAACTGTAGGTAATACCTAATCACAGAAGTAAGATTTAAAAATATGGTAGAGTGGGATTTTTCAAATTAATAATAATTATGAGAGACTGCGCTGAGACTTATAGTATTTTAAATTAATAAATTAATACCTGCTCTGTTACTTTTTTAGTTGGACCAGACCACCATTAGCATGAAATTAAAGATTTATGCACTCTCTCTGCAAATAAGTGATCAACTCATGATGGTAACTATAGTAATGAAGTCAGACCTGAGGATTCCTGATCTATTGACCAATACATAACCTTTATTGTTTATAAAACACTGGATTAAAACCAAATTATGAAATTAATGAGTCATAACTAGTATTTATTTTCTAAAAAAGGAAACAAAGTAAGTAAAATGAAAATAATAAAATGCAATTTTAGGAAATAAAACATATCATGAGTAGTAAGGGTAATAGCTTCCTGAAACATTTTTCTGACCTATGTTAGGTATATGTTATATATTAGGCAACAATATAAAATTCATTTCTTTTCAAATTTAGTTTTATTTTATTAGTACATGTATAATTGTACATCACAATTATATTCATCATGGGGAATTGGTACATGCACATAACACATCTTAGTTCATTTTTTAACTCCTCTCCCTGCCCTTCTTCATACCTCCCTCCATCTCTTGGTACCTTTCCTTTTGCAAAAAAATCTATCTCCCTATTTTCTATTATCTTTTATTTTGCTGTGTAATTTATTTATATTTTCGATTTCTCAGGTAAGAAAACATCATGCAGCATTTAAGTTTGTGTGTCTGATTTATTTTACCTACATTCTGTTCTCAAGGTGTGTCCATTTTCCTACAAATGGCTCATATCTGTTATTCTTTAAGTCACATAGTACTCCCTTGTATACAGATACCACATTTCTTTTATCCATTCATCTGTTGATGGAAATATAGGCCACTTCCAAGACTTAGCTATTATGAGTTGTCCTGGTAAAATGTTTGAAAACTGTTGTCTTCAAAGATAAAATTTAGGAATAATTGAGTTCAAAGAGGAGCTGGGCAGCTGAAGGTGTTTACGTGGGTTCACACTAATCAAAATGGGCAAATTTGACAAGGAAGATAACCTATAAGTCTTGAATAGTTAAAGGTTCATCATGATGAACATAAATGTAATTTCCCTTGAATTTTGAGGAATGGTAATGGCTACAGTGATCCCTGAGGCTGCTACTACTAGTTCAAGCCTTAGCTGAATTTCAGGTGTCACAGAACTTTCCTCTTTTTTGCTTCAGAGAGTGGTGTGCCTAAAACAGTAGTCGCAAAATGAAAGCAGCTTGAATATCTTCCTGTGACAGAGATGTGGGGCGTTGCTACATTCTCAAAGGAGCAGATTCATTTTGTGGAGATACTATCTACAGAGTTTCTTGAAGTCATTTTATTAGAAGCTTCTGCTCCTAGTTCTTTAGCTACTGTAGCACAATAGTCTACTGGTGGGTTGTATCAAATATGGCTAAAAATATTGCATTTAAGGAAAACTTAGTGAACTACAAGATATTGAAAAGAGTATATATGGCCTCTCTTTTTCCTCTCTTCAAGGCAAAGGTACTTATGTTATCTTTCATTTTAGTAACTGCATTGTGAGTTCTCAAAACTAGCAAACTAGGAAGATGTGGAGGGCATCAGTCCACAAGTTCTAGCAATCCATAAAGACAAACAGTGGGTCATGTGTATCTTCACACTAATACTACCACTCTGCAAAAGCTACGTTTGAATGTCACCGCTATCATTGATGTAACTCAATGTTGTTTGCTTGTTGAATGATATACAAAATAAGTGACATACCATGGGGCTGTCTCAAGAGTAATTATTGTGAACAGAAGAAAGAAGCTTTCCTGAATATGCAACTCCACCATATCCAGTCACTGGAGCAATGCTGTAATCAAGGGAGGAACCTAGAGGACACATGGAAGATCTCTGGCTTACCCTAAGTTTGCACTCAGCCTATATCCATGCACACTTTTCCCAAGAAGATGCTGTATATAAGTGCTCATGATGGCTTGTAACAAGACCAACAATACTGACATATCAGGCCATAGGAAGTCAAAAGCGTGTGACAGACTGGAGGTAACCAGAATCAGGAGTGTAGTTAACCATTAAGTTTCTACAAGATCTAAGGATGCTTGTGAGTGCATTTCATTCTGGCTGGATAGAAAAGTGGTAGGTTCATGTAATATATGAAGATGGGAAGAATACTATGGTTTGAAGGATTTAGAATTCAGATTCTAGAAAGGACAGTGTAGGTCTATTAATAAAAACTGTACTAGTGAACTTTTAGCCATGAGCAGAAACTGTTTGCTGTTGTAATCTTATCATCTCTCTGAGTACACAAGAATTCACAGTGACTGACTGATCTTTAGTCTTGCAGTTATGCTTTCTCAAATATGCTTACTAGCCAGGCCTAGTGGTCACAGCTGTGACCCCAGCGCTTTGGGCGGTTGAAGCAGGAGATTCACAAGTTCATCCCCAACCTGGGTAACTTAGTGTCTTAGTGAGACCCAGTCCCAGAATAAGAACTAAAAAAAAGTAAGCCTTGATACGTATTTTAGTGTGAAGGCCCTAGGTTCAATCTCCATTGGAAAAAAAGACCTACTATAGGCACTACAAAAATATTAATAAAATAAATGCATCTTAATAACATTTCCCTATATATCCTTGACAGTTTATGTAAAATAAGTGTAGTAACATGAAGTACACCCACACAGAGAAAGTATACTATATTGCCCACTCTGGGTATTAGAAATTTTTGTCATTTTTTTATTAACATAACTTTAATTCAACTTTAGCAAGATTCTGTCCTCATGTTTAAAGCAATTTTTAAAGCTGCTGTAAATTTTTTTAGTTCATTAGTGCATATGTGTAGTGTATAATGTAAATATTGGAAAGCTGTACATGTACATAACACACCTAAATTCCTCTTCACAGCCCTTTCCCCTTCCCTCCCTCCCCCTCCCCTACCCCTTGAGCCCCTTCCTTTTTTTGTACTTTAGCAGGACGTACTGTTTACATTCCTTGTGGAGTAGGTTCTTGTTTGTACACATCCCTGTTCTTGTTTTTCATCCCTTGTCCCATCCCTCCTCCTCTCATTTCTTGATCTCCTCCCCTTCAGAAACAATCTATCACCCTACTTTCTATTATATCTTTTACATGTATTGTATGTCCTGAAACTAACAGTCAAATGTCTATCGATAACATTAAAAAGGAGTAAATGATTACATACTTTTAATTACATCTACCTAAATACTAAACATATAAAGTGGATATGTGTAGGAATTTCTGCTGCTTCTTCACTAACGAATTAGTAAAATCTCCTTACCTCATTGTAGTTCAGATACTCTGAATTTTCCAGTTTTTTGAGTTTCTCTCATGCCTTTTCACTCCTCATACTGATGTTCCTTTGAAATGTTCACCTTAACCTCTATCCTTGGCTTTGCTTCAAAACATCATCTGTGTGTGTAACTTGATTTGTCTCACTGTGTCCCCCAAATCCTGTATCTGCTCGTCGCTTCGGGCCAGGCTTCGGGTCTTTTCCTGACCTCAGCATTCTGTTCTCTTCACAATGCTCTGTTCCACTGTGCTTGGAGACAATCCACAGCTAAGTAGGTCACGTGGGAGGGCTCTGTTTTATTCCCTTGTGAGGAAGCATGACTTTCTGATGGGTGCTGCTGAATGTAATTTCTTAAACTGAGCAGAAATATGGATGCTGTCGCCCTCCTGTGTGGCACTGTTACATGCCTCCAGCAATGCCTAAGAGTTTAAGTGCTTATTGTTCAGTGGTCACGTAGGCTACTTGCCCAATCATTATTTCATTTAATCTCTGCAACAGTTCGGGAATATTATTAGTATAATACTTTAAAGACAAGGGACTGACAGCAATACAGAGCCAGCAAGTAACCAAACTTCATAGGAACCCTTGCATCCGAGTTACTTCTGTATCTGAGATTGCTCCCTTTAGAAAGTGTTCTGTGACTGCACAGCAAAATAATTACAACGTTGGCAACTTCCACTTGGCCTAGGCCTTGGGATTAGAACTTGGGTTTCAGAGTCCTTATTTGCTTAGTTTCAGATTGGCTGCTTTACATAAAATAATTATCATTTGTCTAATTAGAAGTGTAAATAATTACAGTGAGTGAAAGCAGAAGCAAGTACAATGCAATAAAAACTGTGCAAACTCATTCAGTATTTAATTTTCAGTAATGTAGATATTATGCATAGAACTGCTACAAAAACAAGTCATTAAATTAAAACAATCTTTTAAAAATAATAGCTAGTTTTATAGAAGTGACAATCAAATACAGTTATATTTATACAATAATTAAGTTCTACCAATTAAAAAACACTACTATGAATACACTGGTAGTTGTTTGCTTCAAGGAATTTTATTTTATTTCTGGAATTGTCATATCATAAGTTCTGGCACCAGACCAGACAAGGCATCCATAGTATTTATCTAATTTAGCAATTTATATTCTGAGCAAGCATTTTGTCGGAACCATATATGAAAAGAATACTGACAAAAGAAAAAAACAAGACAGTTGTCATGTGTTTATTGATACATGAGATAATTGTAGAAGTATCATTTCTAATATTTTTCTGTTTTTATTTTTTATTCTCTCTAATGGTTTGATCAGTCTTGTATCCTCACATCTGGTAATCTGAGGAATTTCACTGAAGATAATAATATGTTACATAACAAGCACTGTTAATTCCCATCATTGTGTTCTGAAACCCTGTATCATTTTTATTGTTTTTGCTTTGTTTTGTTTTTGTCTATGTTGTTGGTATTTTGCTATTGTTCTCTTTTTTTATTATTCTCTTTAAAATAAAATGGCCTAAGTAGGATTAAGTGATCAGTGATTAGCACAAGTTCTTACTGCAAGATATTTAGAGAAAGTGCTCCACGCACACAATGAATCTGTCAGCTTAAGTGACTTATCTATCATACTAGTTAAGGGCTAAAGAAGTAACATGAAGACCTTTGTCTAAGTGAAAAATATGACGTGTTCACTACTGAGTGAAGTAATGCTTATAAACCTCGTATCACTTGTCACAGTGCTCACATGAACAATGGCATTCAAGTTTATGATTCAGTTTGGCCAATTCAAAAGTGGATATAAAAAAAGGAAATCTCATCTGGAACATGACTAGGAAAAGAGCTAAATCATAGTCAAAACAAAGAGACCTATTTTTCTCCTTTAAAAGAAAAAAAAAACAACTGTCTTATGGCAAAACAGGCAATCTAGGCTAGGGAAAGGTAGGTGGCTGGTGATGTGTGAAGAAATGTATCCCTGCAGGCTGTGGTGGCACATGCCTGCAATCAAAGCACCTGGGAGGCTGAGGCAGGAGGATCATAAGAATGAGCCAGCTTGAGCAATTTAGCAACTTAGATCCTGTATTAAAATTTAAAAATAAAAATGAAAGGACTGATGATGTAACCAAGAGCAAAGTTCCCAGACTTAAGCCCTACTACTGACAACAAGGACAAAAAAGTAAAGTACTCTTATCTTTTGTTTTTATTCTCTTTTTGGTTCTCATCAAAACATATGCTGGTGAGGTAGTTTACTTTTTCCCCAATTGCTCATGTTTTTCTATCCTCATCATTAATATTTGGACTGAGAAGAGTAAATTAAGATGATTGGAGACAATTGATAAACAATGGGGAAACTGCTAGTAAGACTGATCATTTTTGACAAAATTTGGGGTAAAATTACAAAATTTCAAAAAGTATATATTGGAATTAATAACTGCCCGTATTCCAATATCATGCATAAATTGACATTTCTAGGCCACTGAAACATTAAGGTGAAATTTTTTAAAGATGAATTTGATACATAGGTTAAAATAATCATAAAATACATTAAAAGTGATATATATTTATATTATATATATATATATATATATATATATATTCTGCTTCTCATAGGTTATAGATAAAATTATGAATTGCAAGTTGTGGGCTGAATGTAATGAAATTATTGCATATTCTTTTTACTAAATATATTCCATATACACTGGAGATAACTTTTATTTTTTATATTAAAATAAAAAAGTGAAAACATATTAACAAGCACACATACATTTACAAAATAACAGAAGACCACTGAAGTTCAGACAATGTGATAAGAAATTAACAATGGTTGTTGTACTACATATTGATTTCTTCAAAATAGTTACTCAGGAAAATAAATATAGACATGTAAGATTGATCAAATAATCATTAACTGATCCTTTAAATAAAGTGATAGAATTCAGTAGTACAACTATGTTAGCTATCCTGCATATACATATATACATAATTTTTACCTTTCTTTTCTCTTTTCCCTCATCCCAGTTGCTCTTTACTTTTGAGCGGTTTTCCTTCATTTCACAATGTCTGTCATACCTCCTAATTTTATTCACTCTTTCAGGTTCTTAATCTAGTGAAACAATACATTGTTTATACATGTGGGTCTGATTTATTTCACTTATGAGTATGGTCTCTAGTTGTGACCATTTACCTATAAAAACCTCGAGCTTATCTTTGTTTATAGCTGAGTAATATTCCATTCTATAAAATTACCACAACATTTTTAACCATTCCTCAGTGGATGGATATTTGGGTTGCTTCCATGACTTAGCTATTACAAATTGCACTGCTATAAATATGGGTGCATGTGTATCACTGTGATGTTTTCAGTTCTGGGAAAATACCCAGTAGGGGAATAGCTGGGTTGAATGGGACCTGTAGACCTAGTTTGCTGAGGATCTCCAAACTGATTTCTACAGTATTTCCACCAGTCTGCATTCCCACCAGCAGTGGAAAAGACTTTGTATTTCTCCACAACCTCACCAGCATTTGTTATTGGTTGATTTCTTAATGATAGCCATTCTCACTGGAGTGAGATGACATCTCAGTGTTGTTTTAATTTGCATTTCTCAAATCACTAATGATGTTGAACACTTTCTTGTGTATTTATTTGCCATTTGTATTTCTTTATCTGAGAAGTGTGTATTCATCTCACATGCCCATTGTTGGATTGGGTCCTTGAATTTGGGGGGGCTTATGTTTTTAATTCTTTATATGTTCTAGGTATAAGTCCTTTGACTGAGGGACATTCAGCTAAATTTTTTTTCCCAAAAAAATTTAGTTTGGGTTTTCTTTTTACTCTGCTTGTGATTTCTTTAGATGTGCAAAAACTTTTCAGTAAAATGAGATCCCAGTTGTTGATTCTTTTAAGTACTTCCCATGGGGTTTGGTTTTGTTCATGAACTGTCTGGCTACCCCTATGTCTTCATGATTTTTACCTACTTTCTCTTCCAATAGGTTTAGTGTTTCTGTTTTAATATTGAGATCTGTGATCCATTTTGACTTGAGTTTGGTGCATGGTGTTAGACTTGGGTCTGTTTTCAGTTTTTGGCAAGTGGCAAGCCAGTTTTTCCAGCAGTATTTATTGAAGAGGCTGTCTTTCTTTCAGTGAAATTGTATGCCCCCTTTGTCAAAGATTAGATGGCTGAGTGTGTTTGTGGTTGTGGCTGTTTCTTCCAGTCTATTCCACTGATCCTCAGGTCTGTTTTTTTAGCTAGTACCATGTTGATTTCTTTACAGTGGCTTTGTAGTATAATTTCAGGTCAGGGATTGTGATTCCACCTGACTTATCTTTGTTGCCCAGGATTGCTTTTGCTGTTCTGGGTCTCTTCTGGTTCCAGATGAATTTAAGGAATGTTTTCTCTAGATCTGTGAGTTATGTTAATGGTAATTTAATGGGAATTGCATTGAATCTATACAACAATTTTGGTAGTATGGCCATTTTCACAATGTTGGTTCTTCCTATCCATAAGCAAGGAATATTTTTCCATTTACTGAAATCCTCTTCAATCTCTTTTTTCAGAGTACTACAGTTTTCATTGACTAGATCTTTCACTTCTTTTGTTAGGCTGATTTCTAAATATTTAAATCCTTGGATGCTATTATGAAAGGTGTGGTTTCCTTAATTTCTCTCTCAGTCTGTTTGTTGTTTGTGTATAGGAATGCTATTGATTTTTGAGTGTTGACTTTGTATCCAGCTACATTACTGAATTTGTTGATTAATCCAAGGAGTCTTTTGTTGGAGTTTTTGGGGTCTTCCATGTAGAGTATCATGTCTTCTTCAAATAGTGATAATTTCACTTCTTTCCTTTCCTAAGGAGATAATTTTTAAAGATCTTCATGAGACTTCAAAAATGCCATTTTATTTAATATTTTCAATCATTTGTATCTAAATTTAAAAAAATCTTGATTCTTATCTGTCATATTTCTTCATGGTTTTTATTATATACCAGTCCTATATTAACAATTTTGGACACTTCAGAAAATACAACATATCAAAGCACTAATGTACCCTTCCAAGAATGGTAAATGAGAAATCTAACTCAGTCTATTTGTGTTCAGTAAAATATGCAGCATCAGTATTTTATCTGGGTACCCTTTACTACTACAAACCTGAGCATTTCTTAATAAACTTATTGAACATTTTATTCTGCTTTGTCAATTTCCCGTTCATATTTTTTTTTTACTATTTTGTTATTTTCCTTTTTCTTAATATAGATTTTTACGAACTAAAATTCTTACCTGTTGCTAAATATATGTACATGTATGGAAGGTACTTTGCTTTTGTTATCCATTTTTAGTGTGTATAGGATGTGGGGGGTGGTACATGCTGTTTGTGCAATTGAAGACTTGTAGAAATTTTATTTTTATACAATCAAATGTTGCAATTTTTCTTTTTTTGTGGTTTGATGTTAGGCTTTAAAACCCATCTCGGAACATGTAATTATATACCCAAATTTTGATGCCTTTGTGAATTTTTTTACATCTTTCATTCATGTGTAATCTATTTCTATGAAAAGAATATCTAACTTTATTTTGTTCTTAATATATGACAAGATATTCAAATACCAGTTATAAAATACTCTATTCTTTCCCTTCTAGTGTGAAATGCAAACCTTATTGCACGTTAAATTCTTATGTACAGTTAAATCTGTTTCTAGAATTTATACTTTTGTGCACTGAGTACTCCTTTTTCCTTTCTGTGTTTTCACTGAGGGCTTTATTGTCCGGTGAAACAACACTCCTTTATGGTTCCCTTTTATTTAATGGATATTTTTATCCATTGTGTTGCTTTTGCTACTTTAACATCGTTTGTTATATCACTCTGCAGAGTAAAAGTGGCTTTTACTGTCATTAGCATTAAATTAGATCAATTTGCGAGAGATTAAAGGATTATAATTTGCAAACTTTTATTTTGCTGCTTATTCACATTTTTTTCTGAATCAGCCTCTAGTTTTGCAGTTTTCTGTAGAGAGGCTCTGTGTATTTGGATAACTTTGATTTTACCGAAGTTTCTACTTGCAAGCACCAAAAATTGACTCTTTCTGAATAAATAGGATATAAATATTTAAAATATTGTGGGTAGTGTGAAGAACTGGTCAGTGAACCAAGTTCAGGGTTGAACTTCCAAGGAAAATAACCAGAAGTGTTCTGGCAAGGCCCAGCAGATATTGTCAGCATTTCACTGGCATAGCGCACTAGCAGTTCAGGGTCAGCTGCCACTCTGTGCCAGGCGCTCTACTCTGAGTCACCCACTTCTCCTTATAGGGTCACAGCTGCAGAGTGTTTCCTTATTTTCCCGCACTGGCGAGAACTTCCAGAATAATGTGACTATCAGTGTTGAGGATGAATCTTTATTGTTGCTGTTCTTGCCCTTAATAAAAATGTATGTGGTTTTTTTGTTTCTTAATTGCATACTGGCCCAAAGAATGCTAAGGAATCATTTTCAATTTATAGCTTACTAAGATAACTTGAAAGCTGAATTTGCATTTTTAACTAGAAATAAATTTGATTATCCGATGTTTCTTGTAAAAATTATCATACATATTCTAAAATTTACATATTAATGTGATACAATAATAGCTTGTCTAATATTTAACCTTCCTTGTATTCATGAAATTACTCTCATTCAGTTATGGTGAAACAAACTCAGTATAGAATAAAGATTATGAACACAGACTTTGGAAACTGATGGGCTGTATTACATTTTAGGTTCTAGTGTGACCATTTATGGTGGCCTTTGTAATACTCAAGTTTTTCTTTTACAAAATCAAGAAGATTGTAATAATGTGTATGTATGAGTTGTGTGAGAATCACTTGTAATAATTTATGAGAATAACTATACATGATACACAGTGAATCACAGTGGTCAATGCCAACTAATACCTTTATTGGTTTGCTGTGTATTAATGTCATGTTGATTTTAGAAGCAGATGTATGATTTTTGCAAAATATTTCCAACTGAGTTTGGCTTACAGGGCTTTTTTGGCTGCTTTTTTGTCAATTATCTTGGGTGAACTTTTTGTGTGAGAGTAATATTAGCCTCATTAAGTACACTGAGAGCTTTCTATTTTCCTTACATATTCTAGAAGACTTAGAACAAAATAGAAATTTATTTAAGAAATGAAATATTACTGTAAACCATTACTGTCTTAAAGATTCCTAGACATAGTTTTCTAGCAATTTTTCCATTTTCTCATGGCTTTTATCTCTTTAGATGTTCCATTTAAAATAATTTTAATTAACCATATGTAACATTTTCTTAAAAATTTGTAGGTACCTCACAAATCTCTTGCCGCTTTCTTTCCTCTTATGTTACAACATTGATGCTTATGATTCTTCACGTTGATGCCAAACTAGTAGCACATTCTTTATTATGGGTCACGTAAAGTTCTAGGCATTTATCAATAAGATATGTAGAGGTTGCTCTACTCTTTCCACTTTTACATTTTCCTTCCTAATTTCTTTTTATTATTAGAAATTACATTTATCTCCAGGAATAACCCTTAGTTTTTGGTTTCTATTTTTGCTTTTTACATTTTGATTTGATCTAGATTAAAGTACTTTTGGCTAAAGAACTGTGCAATTTCCAGACTATAATTTGATAGCATCCCATTTTTTAAAAAAGTCTATTGCTCGTTCAGACTTAGTTTCAATTTCTTCTTTAAGAATTTTTTCAAGTAATGCTTTTAAATTTTACATACTTACATTTTTCATTTTTTGTAGTTTTAGTACATGAAGTTCAGAGAAAGTGATCTGTATTTTTTTTTGTTTTCTTTATTTCTTTTGTTGTGACTCTTCCTCTAATTGTTTGATTACTTTAGCAAGTGATCTGAAGAAATTTGAAGTCACAAGTGGTAGATTTGAGAACAGTCTATTAGGCATGAAAATTACCTTTGCACACTTTAAAAGAAGCTTAGTACTTGCATGAGATAACATATAAACTATTATATATTGTGTTTTCTGTTTACTGACAATATTAATTTTAATTGCCTTAATGCTCTACCTAGATTAAAATATGTCCTTAACTCCAACTACCTACTTCTATAATCTTTTTGCTATTTCTATGTACAAAGTTTATTTTTCTACTGTCTAGTATCAAAGTATAATTTATGTAATTACTTGATATAAGGTATAAATGAGATTTTATTTGCTATTATTTGAATTTATGTTCATTATTTAAAGTTCTTCTTTTATGCTTAAATTTCCCTTTTAAGAATACTTTTATTTATTCTATTGTTATTTTTGCAGAACATGGCTAGAGAGTGGGCTGTCCCAGAAGAAATGGTGGGGAACTTACCGCCCTCCAACAATTCCATACTGGGCCATGCACTTCACAGACTCATTGAAAAATCTCTTCCTCCTGAAGCTGAGCCTAAAGAATCTGAACTGCCTTCATTTGCTATCAAAGGATGCTTGTTGGGGAAAACTCTCAGTGGGAAAACTGTCGCTCTAAAGGCTCTACAAAGAGGCAAAATTCCTTTTCTTTTTCTTCTCTTACTTTTCTTGTTGGATTGTATTTGTACTGACTATAGCTGGGAATATTTGTCTACAGAAAGCACACAGAGGCTCTACAGATTGGAAAATTTCTGTCATCAAAACTTTGTAATAGTGTAATCATGTAACTTATTATCCAGTCCAGAATTATTTGGTCCTAAAAATGAGTTAGATTCTGATACAGTACAGCATGAATAATCTCGGCAATGACAATGTCATGCTAAGCAAAAGATGCCAGATACACAAGGTCACTTAATGAATGATTCTATTTATATGAAATATCCAGAGCAAAGAGACAGAAATAAATTACTAGTTGCAAGAGGAACTATTAGGGGAATAAGGAGTGACAGCTTAATGAGCATGTATTTCCTTTAGGGGATGATGAAAAGTTTCTGGAGCAAGGCAGTTGTGATGGTTCCACTGTGTTGTAGATGTCTAGATGCCACTGAGCTGCCAGTCAAGTGCTTCACTTTATGCTATAGGAATTTTACCACAACTTTTAAAAAGCAGCTTAATCCAAAAGGTAGTTCTAGAGGTTCTGAAGATAGTGCTACAGGGCAAAGCCAGAACACAAGGCAGTGATGTCAACTTCCCAGATGAGAAGCTATTTATAAAATTATCTTTTTTACTTTAGAGTTTCCTATTCAGGTATTTTGTATCGACACTCTTGTCCAAGAAGCTATCCAAGCATTTCATGACAATGAAATATTCAGTGGGGACCCACCAACTCAGAAAGAAGGTGAAGAGGCACCATTAGATCTGCAGCTGGACAGGAAAGAAACCCAGGTAAGTGTAAGTTTAAATTTCTTTTTTGCACCTATTATACAAGAGATACAAAGCTGGATGGAATCCATAAGAGGTTCTAGATCAGAGTTCTTTTCAGTAAAGATATAAGGAGTAAATAGTTTAGGTTTCTGTGGGCCAAGGGAAGAAATCAAGGATATTATGTGGGTATTTCCATAGCAAGAAAGAAAATTTCTGTCCACCCCTCCACACACACACTGCTTTTCCTACATGGATTCTCTACAGTGATGGGCTCACTTTGTGCCTAGTAGTCACCTGTCAGAAGGAGCCACTGGCTGGTGAGTGGGGCTGAATGGAGTGACTGAATTGTGGGTGCTGGGAGGGTAGCATACGGGTGTTCAAGGGGAACTCGACAGGTCACTAACACACCTGGGCAGTGGCACATGCCTGTTATCGAAGCACTTTAGGAGTCTGAGGCAAGACAAGTTAGAGCCCAACCAGGTGACTTAGCAACTAAGACTCTGTCTCAAAATAATAAAATAAAATAAAATTGAATTAAATTAATAAAATAAAAAGTAAGAAGGATTATGGATGTAGGGTTCAGTGAGAAGGCCCTCAGTACCACATATGTACACAAATATGTAACTCTCTGACTGAGATCTCACTGAACGGCACCTGACAGTTGACAATATCAGAGTCTCTAGCATATCGCTGAGACCAGTGGTGGCCCTGCCCATGGTCAAGGCAGGTATTAGATTAGCCAGTGGGGAAGGTACCAGGGTAGGGAACTCACCTGCCTTGGTCTCCAGATTCACAGTGCTAGGCTGCCTGAGTAGAGGCCGGATAAAGTCTTCTAGGGGCCCTATAAAAAGCCAGACTAGATTAATTTTGCCCACATGATATTAACATGATAACCCATGATATATACATGTAGAATCTCAGTGGGGGAAGGGAGGGTCTTTCTCTGTGTGGTTTATCTGTGTCATATTCCCATAATTTGCTTGTTTCACGTTCCTATCCGCATTGCATCTCATTATTTCATGAAGATTTTGGGGGGCTTGGAGAGAGGGAGAGAAGACTGTGGCCCCACTTTGGGAATAATTGATAGTCTAGTCTCTTTATTTTACAGAAAGGGTAAAGAGCCTAAACATGACTTGGTTTCTTGAGCAAACCAATCAGGGTCACAAACAGTGTGTCTCCTTTGTCTTTGTAACTGAATAAATTAGCAGATAATCTAATCTAGGTCGTGTGTATGGACTGTGAAATAAATACCATTTAACCAAAAGTAAAATAACTAGGAGAAATTTTCTTCATGGTGGGGAGACTATCTCTTCTTCCATGTTCTGGTGCTCTTCTGATCCTAATCAGTAGCATAATGGATAATATGTTTTCAAAAAATGTCTCTATGGCTATGACTGAGTCCTTTATAATTGTTCTTTTTGAGATTATTTTCCATGAACTTTATGTTTTTCTCAGGTTCCATAATATTTTATTAAAATAACAGTTATATTTTGCAAAAAATATTGAAAGCTATCAGAAGACCTAGTCCATAGGTTATTGTGTATTTCTGTAAGTGCAATAACCATCGAATTTTGTTGAATGTCAATCCCCTTTAATATCTTTTTTTATAGAAGTAAAACAGAAAAGTAATGCAAATATGACACCGCTAAATGTCCGTGTGTGTTTGTGTGTGTTTTCTCCCTAAAGGACCCACACAATGTATCTTCAGTTGCTCCAGTTTCAGGTGAACCATTATCAGAAACAGAAGGTGAAACTACACCTAGTAAGTAAGATATTAAAAAGAATCACCCATTGTTTACATTACAGAGACAGACAGGTGAGCACTAAGAACACACACTTGTGATCCTAGTCATGCTTTCATGGAGAAAACAAGAGGGAGACCATATAGCTGTCTATATGGTCATTTGACAGAAAATATAAGCCAACCCTGGTTTACAACCCAGGATAAAGATGAAAACTGTATCAGAAATCTTTTCATTCTCCTCTGTCAGATAGTTGCTCATTTTTGCTGTTGTTATGAAGACAAGCAGGAGATATCCTTACCCTCCCTTGTTTTGTACTTTTTCTGATGCCTCTTGTGTCTTCTCCTCTTGGCATGTCTGTGGGTGGGTATTCCTGGGCTCTCCATGTACTGCCACTTTGCACTGCACCAAGGGACACTGCAGGGTCTGGCCTCTTCTGCTCGCAAGGACAGTGATTCCTTTCCATAAGGCTATTCTCGACCTTGAATAAGACCAATAGAAACAAGCTTCCCAAACCTAAGAAAAAGCTCTCTCCCTTGGGATCTGGTCTTTCATCCTTTACATAATTTGTAGAACAGTTTTAATGAAAATTCTTTAATGGAAATAATTTTAATTATTAAACATCTTTGCTATTTGAGCTAGCAAAGGCTTTGCCACATTAGTCTCCTCATATTCTAGTATAGAGCTCAGAACTTCCTGTGTAGACATCATTATCATTGTCACCAAAGGGAAAAAAAAGGTAGATTTATTATACACATGAAACCATCCCACAATGGGTAGAGGATTTTTTCCTCATTTTTAAAAGGACATTAAGCCAAACTGGGTGTGGGTGGTGCATACCTGTAATTCCAGCACTCTTGGAAGCGTGGGAAGAGGAGCACAAACTTGAGCTACTTGAGCTCAACCTGAGCAGTGTAAGGACTTAGTGAGACTTAGTCTCAGAATTTCAAAAAGAATCAAGAGGGGAAATGTAGCTCATTGAGAATGCCCAGGGTTCAATCTATAGTGCTACAGAAAAGAAAACAAAAGACATTTTCAGTCTCTCATTCCTTGTATTTCCTTCCTCCCTCCTTCCCCTTCCTCTCCTTCCTTGCTTCTTTGTTTCTATCTCTGTCTCTCTTTCTTTCTTTCTTCTATCACTGAGTTATACCCTCAGGCCACCAATTATGTTATTTCTTAAGAAATAATTTTAATTGTTTAAAAAACTGAAGTATTTTGTCCCATATTTTCATAAGTTCAATTATTGTAAACAAACTTTGAGACTTACTTTTCAGTTTAACTACCTCCCAACTTTTAGTTTCCTGTTTTTAAACATTATTACTATCTAAAACTTGAAAATCCAAGAGAACAAAAGTAGAGACTCAATCATTTAATTTTTTTTAGAAAACTTCGTTATCTGAAAAGAGAACTCACACTGTTTGAAAGCACTTCTAACAATGTTATGAGCTTACACTGGAAAAGACGAAGTGGAAAACATCAAGCCACACAGACTCCAGGGTGTTGAATGATGTGTCACTGGGGTAACTGTTCCTGCAGGTCTCTAGCATAGCTCAGTCTGGTCACCTGTATATCCAAAGCCATGAACAGTCAAATCTGACAGGGACATTAGATGTAAATAGTTGAAGCCTGTGCTTACTGCTTTTCCTATTACTAGGTGTGAGCATGAATAGGACACCAAAAGCTGAAGAAGTCAACTCAGGGGATGGTGACAATTTCTCTAAAGTAAGTATTTGACTCTTACTTTGGCTACTAGTATGCTAAAAAGTGCCACAATTGGTGGCTTTTTGGTATAGCATCAAATGGAGTACAATCACAATGTTCTTTTTGGTTCTAAATTAGATTTTATAGTAAAATGTTACCTAATTTGAGTTTATGTGGCATCTTTTATATTGTTAATACTTTTTATACCACATATATCATAGTACAGCAATATTCAAAATCAAAGGCAAAAGACCGTAGAAACTATGCAAACATATGAAAATTAAATAATAACCTCTTTAGTAATTAATGGGTCACAGATGAAATTAAAGAAGAAATTAGACGGTTTCTACAGTTAAGAGATTATACCAGTACAACATACTGGAATTTATGGGATGCAGTGAATGCAATCCTAAGATGCAAGTTTACAGCAGTAAACTTTATATCAGAAAAGCAGAGTGAGCTCAGATAACCTAATGATGCATCTCAGGGTCCTAGAAAAACAAGAAAAAGCCAAACACAAAGCTAGGACGAGGAAGGAAATTATAAAGGTCAGAGCAGATATTAATGAAATTGAGATTCAAAAACACAATACAAAGAATCAATGAGTCAGTGAGTTGGTTCTTTGAAAGATTAAACAACATAGGCAAACCCAACCTTACCAAAATAAGGCAAGAAAAGACCCAAATCCACACAGTTTGAAAAGTTATTCAATCTTACCTGATCAAAATTATACATGTGAATTTACATTTTTAAAATTTATGGTTTTTTCTTTATTAATTTATGACTAACTTCCTTTCATACACTCTTTAGCAGTATAGGGAATTTTTCAGAATGTGTTCTGAGTCTTGTTAGTGACACTATAAAATTTTTTGTTAATCTGTACAAGTATTTTAAACAATTCAATCAATCTTGCTTCTAATGGAAACTAACATTTCAAAAAGTAATGTCGCTTTACCATTTATGGAAGCATTATTTGTAATCAAATGAAATGACCTGATTAATCAAGTGAGGTTTCATTTACTTTAATTATAGTTTTTTATTATTACATATCTAATGATGCAAACAATTTTATAATATTTTAAATTTCATATCTGATTAAAGATATGAAAGAATTTGGAAGGCTGTGCACCAAAGTATAAATGTAGTGACTAATAGGGAGGAAAATGAAAAAAATTAGAAAAAGCGGTAAAGAACTTTTAAACAATTTTTACTCTGTGCATTTGAAATATGAATTAGAAGAAAGGCTGAGTTTATTTTTTTACTTATGATTTTTGAATTGCAAGTACCCTATGCTCCATATTCAATTCACCTCAAAGAGCATGCTTTTGTCTATGACTGTTTTAATTATTGGGACACATCAGTGAACACAAAGGACAAATTCCCCTTCCCTGGTCTTACTGAGTTCACGTTCTTTTAGAAGGAAGCTGGCAATAAACCACAACTGAATTACTGGGACATATTAGGTGGTAACAAGTGCCAGGAGGAAAGAAAAAGCAGAAAAGTACAAGGGATATTGGGAATATAGGCAAGAAAGGCTGTCATTGCATTAAACAAGGCACAGACCTCCTTGAGAAAGTGAGTTTCAGGGAAAGTGAAAGAGACAAGAGAATTACCCAACTGGATCCGGGGACCCATCTCAGGGAGCTTCAGTGTGTGAATCCTGGGAAGCCCAAACAGTTGGTAAGAGCAGAAACAGACAAGTAGAGAGAGCTGAAAAGGAAGGTGGGAGAATTAGGTCAGTTAATAATGGTAATAATGGCCTTATTACCATCATCATGGTGTCTGACGCAAAAGGGGGAGCTTTTAAGGGGTTTGATGGGGGTGTGATATCATGTGGTGTAAATACTCACTCTAGCAGCTGACTTAAGAACAGACTCCGGGGAAGCCCTGCTCTAATGATTGTGAGAACACTGTAGTCTACTCACCCTCCCATGAATAGTAAGTGAGAAATGCTGGATGAAACATAAAAGCTAATGATTTGCCAGCCAAATTAAAACAGAAAAAAGGAAACGTAGTAAAAAAGCAACCAGCAAAACTCAGGCAGAAAACATCTGGCAGTGGACCATTGAGAAAAGAGACTTTAATGGGGTGAGGGGGGGGGGATTGCGGTTCTCTCCAGAGGGATGGCCGTCCTCGTGGCACCAGGGGCTGGAACTCATGCAGGCAGTGCCATCCTTTTGATTGAAGTTATTGCAGGATGAAGTTTTGGATGGTAGAGCTCCTGAAAATTGAAGAACAAGATGTTGGTGAAGAAGAAAACCTAGAAAGATCATGTAAAAATCTAATCTGCCTCCAGAATTATACTAAATGTTCTGTGTCTTCACCAAAGAGCAAGATTGTTTAACTGTTTTTCCCCCTCTAGGCGTTTCAGATCTGATTTTTAAATGAGTTGAATTTTGCCAGTCACCGTTTCTTTCCACAGCTCACAGTACGTGCTCAGCTTGGTGGCAAAGCACAACAACTGCTGAAGAAAGGAAAGAGCATTCCGGACGCGTTGTTAGTTAACATCATAGTAAATGCTATTAAGTACGTATTGTACCTTTCTTCTATATATTTAACTGTTCTCCATCACACAAGTGTGTCCAAAACAATATGGAAATATAGAACTTGTTATTAATATCTGGTAATATTTAAGATACAGTAAGGTAAAGGTAGATACATGAAAGTAGATTGGAGAGCCAATATTTCACTTTCTCCCTTTTTCCACTTGTGATTCTTCTTACCCAGATGTGAATATAGGACAGGTTTGATTACTTTGGGGGAATTTAAAGAGATGAGAAATGGTAAAAGCTAAGGGACAAACGACGGATAGAAAAAGTTCTGAACTGATGTTCAGAGTCCACTGTAACTTCTCATTCTGTGTTTCAGGAAGAGAAGTCACGAGCCGAGACCAGGGACCTAAAGGGTGTGCAGTGCTGGGTCAGGAAGGCAATGGGTACATGGCCAGGAAGCGACATACACGCGTACCGTAGAGATGATACGTGACAGGCAAAACGGAAAAATTCAAAATAACCTGTCTTCTGTAACCGCTGTGTCCTCTTTTCTAAAGAAGTAACATCTTCAACATCTCTTCTTAAAACAGAAAAGGGAGAAATTAGAAGCAGCCAAAGCAGCTCAGTGGATCCCTATAGTAAAGAAGTGATACCACGTAAGATGCAATAAAAGTTGAAAGGGCCCCTGTGACAGTGTTGGAGAGCTCACAGTGGGTGAGGAGACAGTGTAAGTTAGCTATGGTATTTGGGAGCCATCAAGACAGATGAGGAAGCAGATTATAGAGAATATTTACTATGCTGTTGGAATAGATTCCTCCTTAGGATTTTCCTAAAAGAGTACGTTTACTATTTAAGTTGCTTCTCAGCTGTGACAGATCTAGAAATTGCGCCACGGGGTTCCTGCTCCCAGAGCTGGA